>JAVKPL010012296.1:0-60991 GCA_032173675.1 Gastrolobium villosum | reverse complement strand
AAAATTTTGCGAACAAGGGGAGTTAACAGAGACTGCGGTGCAGCAAGCGCCAAATCAGTTAATAAGGTTGCTACTCCGGGGAATGCCGCTAGACCTCCTGCTCCCGTTGTCGGGACTCGGGAAGTCACATTTTGGGCCGTGTTCTACCGGGCAGCTGATATGCTTCCAGTGTGGCAAGGAGGCCACTATTCCAGAGATTGTCCAACGGCGAGAGTCGCTGCAGTGCAGGCTGTGCCATTGCAGATGGTTCCGGGTTTGGGAGCAAAGCCTGTGCCACCTACCACCGGACGAGTCTACACACTTGATCGTCAGCAGTCCCGTGACTTCTCGCATTCCTGTGGTGAAGGAGTTCCTGTGCGAGGTGTTTCCTGAGGAGATTCCTGAGTTTCCACCACAGAGGGAGATAGAGTTCTCCTTAGACTTATTGCCTGGTGTGGGGCCTATCTCGTTGGCTCCATACCGGATGTCGCCACCGGAGTTGGCGGAGCTGAAGAAGCATATCGAGGAGCTTTCAGCAAAAGACTTCATTCGGCCGAGTGTGTCTCCCTGGGGAGCACCGGTCATTTTTGTGAAAAAGAAAGATGGGACCATGCGGTTGTGCACCGACTACAGACAGTTGAACAAGGTGACAATCAAGAACAAGTACCCTCTTCCACGCATTGATGATTTGCTGGATCAGCTCAGGGGTGCTTGTGTGTATTCCAAGATTGATCTCCGGTCCGGTTATCATCAGATACGGGTAAAGCCGGAGGATGTCCCAAAGACAGCGTTTCGCTCGAGGTACGGGCACTACGAGTACTTGGTGATCCCGTTTGGACTCACCAATGCACCCGCAGTGTTTATGGACTACATGAACAGAATCTTCCAGCCGTACCTGGATCAGTTTGTGATCGTCTTCATTGACGACATCTTGATCTACTCCAAGACGGAGGAGGAGCATACCGAGCACTTGAAGATTGTGTTGCAAGTGCTAAAAGAGAAAAAGCTTTATGCTAAGCCGTCGAAATGTGAGTTCTGGCTCAAGGCGGTGAAATTTCTGGGTCATGTGATTTCTGCTAATGGAGTTGCAGTTGATCCTAACAAGATTGAGGCCGTGATGGATTGGGAGAGGCCCAAGACGGTTACAGAAGTAAGAAGCTTCTTGGGTTTGGCCGGGTACTATCGGAGGTTCATAGAAGGATTCTCCAAGATGGTGCTACCGATGACTCGCCTTACCCGAAAGGAGACTCCATTCGTGTGGACACATGAGTGTGAGGAATGTTTCCAGGAGTTGAAGGAGAGACTGACTACTGCTCCTGTGTTAGTCCTTCCTGATCCTGCGGAGCAATTCGAGTTATATTGCGATGCCTCTGGTAAAGGACTTGGCTGTGTGCTGATGCAGAAAGGGAAAGCGGTTGCTTACGCTTCAAGACAGTTGAAACCTCATGAGGAGAACTACCCGACTCACGACTTGGAGTTGGCAGCCATTGTTTTTGCTTTCAAGATTTGGAGGCATTACCTATTTGGCATGAAGTTTGCTGTATTCAGTGATCACAAGAGCCTGAAGTATCTGTTCGACCAGAAGGAGTTGAACATGAGACAGCGAAGATGGATGGAGTTCTTGAAGGACTACGACTTCGAGTTGAGGTACCATCCTGGCAAGGCCAATGTGGTAGCTGATGCTTTGAGTCGGAAATCCGTGAGCTTATCCAGCTTAATGATGAACGACTACGAGATGATCGAGAAGTTCAGAGACTTGAGAGTGAACTCCTTGTTTGGGGGCGCACTGCTCGAAATGGAAACAGCAGAAGTGATCAATGAGCTGATGGAAAAGATCAAAGAGGCGCAAGTGCAAAGAGAATGCCTTGATTACGTGAAGAATCAGGACGGTGTGTCTTGGAATGATGATGGTTTATTGCTGTTCCAGAAGAGGATTGTTATTCCTCGAGGGCCACTGACTGAGGAGGTTATGGCAGAGGCTCATAAAGGCCGGTTCACTATCCACCCTGGTGCCACAAAAATGTACCAGGACTTAAAAAGGAATTTTTGGTGGCCGGGCATGAAGAAGGACATAGCGGTCTACGTGTCCAAGTGTCTGATTTGTCAGAAGGTGAAGATCGAGCACCAGAAACCGTCTGGTAAACTTCAACCTCTGGAGATTCCACAGTGGAAGTGGGAGAGTATTTCCATGGACTTCGTGGTGGGATTGCCTAAAACTCAGGCTGGTTGTGACTCTATCTGGGTCATTGTGGACAGATTGACCAAGTCTGCCCATTTTCTTCCAGTGAAGGTGAGCTTCACTACAGAGCAGTTGGCCAAGCTATATGTCCGCGAGATTGTGAGGCTTCACGGGGTGCCCGAGAGTATCATCAGTGATAGGGACCCGAAGTTCACATCTCGGTTCTGGGAGGCGCTGCAGGAGGCTTTTGGTACGCAGTTGAGATTGAGTACCGCCTATCACCCTCAGACTGACGGACAGACTGAGCGGACCATCCAGACATTGGAGGACATGTTGAGAGCTTGCACGTTGGAGCAGGGTTCTGCATGGGATAGGTACCTTCCGTTGGTTGAATTTTCTTACAACAACAGTTTTCATGCTAGTCTGGGCATGGCACCCTACGAGGCGCTGTATGGTCGGAGGTGTCGGACTCCTACCTGCTGGTCTGAGGTTGGAGATAAGGAACTTTTCGGCTTGGACTTTGTCCAAGATACTACCCTACAGATCCAAATGATCAGGGAAAAGTTGAAGCAGGCGCAGAATCGCCAGAAGAGCTACTACGATGTCAAGCATCGACCACTGGAGTTCAGTGAGGGTGAGCACGTGTTTGTGAAACTTTCACCTGTCACCGGTGTTGGACGGGCACTCGGCGTGAGGAAGTTGAGCCCGCGATTCATAGGGCCCTACCAGATCCTTGGTAGAGTAGGACCAGTTGCCTATCGACTCGCCTTACCTCCGAACCTAGCCAACATCCACGACGTGTTTCACGTGTCTCAGCTTCGGAAGTACATAGCAGATCCTTCGCACGTGGTGCAGCCGGATGATGTGGAGGTTCGGGAGAACCTAAAGACTCCCGTCGGACCACTCAAGATCCTCGATCGTGGCGAGAAGCAGTTGAGGAGCAAGATCATTCCGATGGTCAAAGTACAATGGTCAGGAAGAACTCCTGAGGAGTGTACCTGGGAGCGAGAGGATGAGCTTCTCCGACAGTATCCCGACTTTCGAGACAGGTATGTTTCTGATTTTGAGGACAAAATCCTTAAAAAGGTGGGGTGAATGTAAGAACCCACACCGCTAATTAAGGTAATTAGCGAATTAATTATGATAATTAGGAAATAATTCCATAATTGACCCTAATAATTATTAATGGGCTTAGATAATTATATTGAATGGGTAAAAATGCTGAAAGTCGCTTTTCGGAAGAAAAGCGCAGATACCGGTTCTGCTACTCGGTATAAATGCGTACCGGAAAAGTATCCCGGAAAATTATAACGAATGCATGATAATTACTAGAATATTATGTAGGACTTGTAAAACAAGTTTCAAGTCAAAATGACGTAATCTGATGCCAGAACTGATACTGGCTATGGAAAAGCGCGTACCGGAAAGGTGCTCCGAAAAATAAAATAAAAATATGACAAATCTTAGAAAAATGCGTAGGTCTAGAACCCGAAGTTTGGGATCAATATCTTTTACTTTGCGATTAAGGCTAATACTGCGCGTTTAGTGGCCATGTGCCTATAAATAGACACATTAGCACACAACCCTAGGAGACCTTGCATTCAGAACGTGAGTGGGTGGCTGAGGGAGTGTGATCACTGTTCCATTGCTTTCCCTCAACCTTTGAGGATCAAGTTTTCACCTTTGGCTTGGTTTCTCCTCCTTCTTCCTTCCTACACACTTGTATCATCCTTGTGAGAGTGAAAGGAGTGTTCTTGGGCAGTGTCCACTGCTGTGTGTGTGTAGTTAGTGAGCTGAGTTTGAAGCTTTAGTGATGGCTACCTTGTGGTAGTCATTGTAAGCTTCAAAGAGCCTTCTTGTGGTGCAAGAACCCACCTTGAAGTGCCATTTTCGTGCTCCTACTTAGGCTGAGTGTGAAGTGTCTTGAGAGGGCTCCAAGAGCACAACTTGCCTCTGTTTTGAACTTTGGTAAGTTACCTCACCATGATCATGAGTTTATTTTGCTTAAAGTTGGTGTCTTGACATGTAAAAAGTTAAAATGAAGTAACCAACACCTAAATGAACTTGTATATGCTTAAAGATGCATGCTTTAACGTGTACATGTGTTAAAAGTTGGACCTTTGGGATGGATATTCACGAAATGCAGAAACTGCATTCTGTCGTGAGATATCCGGATATTCGTCGAACAGATATCCGGATATCAGTATCCGGATATGGTATCCGGATATTGATATCCGGATATGGGATCTGGGTATCCGGATATGACATATCCGGATATGTCCAGTGTGATATCCGGATATGGCATATCCGGATATGCCCCTTCTGATATCCGGATATCCTGGGTTCTGCGCAGACAGTAGCTTCACTGTATGAACAGTAAGCTATGGGGTGTGTGTGGACCCTAATTTAAGGAAGTTGAACTTCTGTAATAAAAGGACTAAGTCAGAATCATATGATTAAGGGCTTATGGCTTTGTTGGAAGCCTTAAGACGTAAAACGTAAAGGAAAGGCGTAGTCTTTAAGTTGTATGCATGTTATGCATTGTTATTGACTTGATATATGGTCCACATCAGATTGTGATACTGCTGTTTGAGGACTAGTGAGTGGTTGGACTCTTGGCTTGGATAGCTAGCTTGCAAGGTAAGCTTTCGTGTCCTCGGTTTAGCCATTTTGATGTTCCACCATGTCCCATGGGGATGGGTTTATGCATGCTGTGTTACATGCTTTGATTATTTTGGAAATGCTGTTGAGCTGTTTATATGTAATGAGCTATTATGATATGTATGTGGTGTCCACCTAGACGGCAATCCTGAGTATGTAGTACATACAAGATGGAGAAGCATGTGGGTGAGGTGCAGGTAGTATCCATGTACTCATGTAGGCATAGACGTATTCCTACATTTCTCTGGCCAGTAGATTTGAAAGCACACATGACATGATTAATTGCTGCATCGCATGATTTTAGAACTTATAATGTAATACTGTTTTTAGAACTTATATTACACATGTAAGTGAGCTTGGGGTGGAGACTCCTTGAGGACCCCTTGTCTTACTGAGATTTCTTGTTAGAGATCTCACCCCACGTTTGGGGACGCTTATTTCAGGATCAGGTAGTGTTGAGGGCTCAGGTGGCAGGAGGCCAGAGCTGAGCTGATAATTATGCTGACGTGCTGGTTGTGGATTGCTGATTATTTGACTGCTGTTTATGTTTTCTGTTGAGTTTATGTTATGACTGTTATTGGGCTTTGTTGCCTTATTTGGTGAGCATGGGGTTTGTCCATGCCACATGGTTTGACTATTGTCTTTTATGTTAATGTTGTAATTAAAGTATCAGGATTTTGACCCAGGCTACTTGTGTAGACCTGTGGCTTTAGATACTCACTTATATTTATGTACGAGGTATTCAGTTAGTTGTCTTGCAATTTACATACAGGCAGTATTTTTATGAAAATGATTAAGTAATCA
Source organism: Gastrolobium villosum (assembly GCA_032173675.1). Classification (NCBI taxonomy): domain Eukaryota; kingdom Viridiplantae; phylum Streptophyta; class Magnoliopsida; order Fabales; family Fabaceae; genus Gastrolobium; species Gastrolobium villosum. Next base: position 55,368 of record JAVKPL010012296.1, on the reverse strand, counting down.
AGTTGGTTAAGTTAATGACGTCATAATTGAATTAAAGAAAAAGTTATTCCGCATTTTAATTAAGCGTGGCTTAATACGATAGCGTGTTAACAATCCGGGTTAACACGGGCTGTTACACAAGGGGTACTGACAATGGTTGAAGGAGCCCTGCAGGTGATAGTGGCTGGTACTTTGTCACCTGACAAACGGGACAGGTTCGAACAAATTCCTGTACGTCCTTCTTAAGGTTAGGCCAGTAATATATGGGAAGAATTCGCTGCAATGTTTTCTTCACCCCTCCGTGACCCCCAATTAAGGATGAATGGAATTCATGAAGGATTACTGTGCGAAGCTCTGAACTGGAAGCTAAGGTAATCCTTCCCTTGAAGAGAATAAGACCATCTCTTATAACATAATTTTCGTACCCTTCAACTCTGTTCTCAATTTTCTCCTTTAATTGCACTAACTCTCGCACCTTTTGGACCTCTGTTTTGATCTGTTCGGTCAGGTGATGAATTACTGTGGAAAGTGTCATGAGGCAAGGGTTGCTCGTGTCTTCTGGTGGCTCCGTTTCGGTCTTCCGAGACAAAGCATCGGCAACTTTATTCACTGCTCCAGGATAGTATTCTATAGTATAATCAAATCCAAGCAATTTGACTAGGAATCGTTGTTGTTCGGGGGTTTGGATTACCTGCCTCATCATATCCCGGAGACTCTTCTGGTCGGTCCTAATTGTGAAGGGACCTCCTAACAGATATTGTCTCCATTTGGCCACCCCTTCCGTAATTGCGAACATCTCCCTCACATAAGTGGAAGCCTGCTGCATTTTTGGGTTGAGCTTCTTGCTGAAATAGGCTATGGGCTTGTTGTCCTGGCTCAACACTGCTCCTACCCCCACCCCTGAAGCATCTGTAGTCAACATAAACCTTTTAGTAAAATCGGGTAAAGCCAGAATAGGGGGATTGGACAAAGCTGACTTGAGTTCCCACATGGCTTGTTCGGCCCTTTCATTCCAAGCAAAGGCACCCTTGTGCAGTAAAGCAGTTAAGGGGGCTGCAATTTGGGAAAATCCACGAACGAACTTACGGTAGTACCCTGCTAACCCAAGGAACCCACGTAATTGTTTCATAGTGGAGGGCTTTTCCCAATCCTGTATTGCTTGAATCTTGCCAACATCAGGCCTCACCCCAACGGCATCAACTATGTGGCCTAAATACTCCACTTCCCTTTGACCAAATGCACACTTGGATCTTTTGGCATAAAAGTGATTCTCTCTTAGGCACTCCATAACTCTCCTTAGGTGTTCCACATGTTCTAAAACTGATTTACTGTATACCAGTATATCATCAAAGAACACTATGACAAATTTGCGCAGAAATTCCTTGAGCACTGAATTCATAATTCCTTGGAAGGTTGCTGGGGCATTAGTAAGCCCAAAAGGCATCACTACAAATTCATAATGCCCTTGGTGAGTCCGAAATGCAGTCTTGTAGATGTCTTCAGGGGCCATTCTGATTTGATGGTACCCTGAACGCAAATCCATCTTGGAAAAAATAACCGATCCAGATAATTCGTCTAACATTTCGTCCACTGTTGGGATTGGGAATCGGTTCGGTATGGTGACTTGATTCAGAGCTCTGTAATCAACACAGAACCTCCAAGTCCCATCCTTCTTCTTGACCAGTAAGGCTGGTGATGAAAAAGGGCTCAGACTAGGCCTAATAACACTGTCTCCAGCATTTCTTTCACCATTTTCTCAATTTCAGATTTTTGAAAGTATGGGTACCTGTATGGTCTGACATTGACTGCTTTGGTTTCAGGTTCAAGATGAATTCTATGGTCCTGTAGTCTCTGAGGAGGTAGTTGACTGGGGGTTGCAAATATGTCCTCAAATTCCTGTAAAACTGGTTGTATGGACAGATGGCAGTCCTCTTCCTTGTTGGCTTCCTGGGAATAGTGATGATTAATGGTCTGCATCTGGAAATAGGTAGCTACAGCATCTGAAGTGGTGAGTTTGCGCAACTGATGCAACTCTATAGGTTCAACTTGTATTTGGCTCTCCCCTTGCAATTCAACCATCTTCCCTTCCTTTTCAAACTTCAACACTAATTGTTGGTAATTGGTAGTCACATCACCAAGTTCTGATAGCCACTGTACTCCAAGAACTATTTCGGCTCCTTGGATGGGAAGGACAAACAGATCAGTAAGGAATATGTTTCCTTGTAATTCCAGCCTCACCTTTTGACAGACTCCTTTACAACCCAAGCTGGCTCCATTCCCTACCAGAACCTTGAATTGGTTAACCGGTTTTATTTCCAGTCCGAGGAATTTAACTAACCGTTCCTGTACAAAATTGTGAGTAGAGCCTCCATCTACTAACACTTGGACCGATTTCTTGTTGATGAGTCCTGTCAACCTCAGGGTGCTTGAAGAATATTGCCCATCCATAGCATGCAAGCTAATGCCAGGTACCTCTTCCTCCTCACCTCCGATTTTCTCATTAGTGACTTCAAACTCTTCATTCTTCACTTCTTTATCATCATCTTCCTGAATAAGCAACAAGAACGTTTTTCCTTTACACACATGATTCCTATTAAATTTTTCATCACAATAATAACAAAGACCTTTCTCCCTTTTTTCCATCATTTCTGCAGCTGACAAACGTCTAATTGGCAGAGTCTCCTTCGAATTTCCAGTGTTGCTGCTCACCCCCCTTGCTGGAGTTGGTAACAGTCCTGTTTGCTGTCTCACTGTGTGATTATGGGTATAAGTCTTCTGGAATCCCACCCTGGCAGGGATCCGGTCGTTCAATTTATCCTCCACCACCTTTGCTAGTTCAATGGCATTCTGTAAGGATTCCGGCAAATGCATCCGAACCTCCTTCCGGATCTCTGATCGCAGCCCATTTTCAAAGTAACTTTGCAAGGTGATATCATCTATACCTATGATTTGGTTAGATAATTGCTCAAACTCTTTCTGATAATCTGCTACTGTTGCATTCTGCATCAACCTTCCCAATTCTCCTCTGAGGTCTTTATACTTGGAAGGGCCAAACCGCGAACGTATGGCTACTATAAATGCATCCCAGGTGGTTAATCGTTGGCTCCTCTCCATCCAATGGAACCAATCTTCAGCTGTTCCATCCATCTGAAAGGATGTCAAAGTCAATTTATCTCCATCATCTAGATTGTGAAACCCATAAAATTGCTGGATCTTGTGAATCCATGGTTCTGGATTTCCTCCTGAGAATCTAGGCACGGTGAACTTCACCGATTTGTATGCATTATTTCCAAAGAAGGTATTCAACCCAGACTCGCTGCTGCTGCTTCCTCCTTTTACGTCTGATTTGTTTTTTTTATTCTGGTCTAACTTGGCTTCCATCAGCGTTAATTTCAGATTCATGCTCTGAAGTAGCTCTCCCAAGGTACTGAACTGCTCTTCGTGACGGGCCAATTTCGCTAAGCATTCTTCCATGATGTTTGTTTTCACCGTTGAACGAGTTCCTTCCGCCATCTTGAGGAAGTTTCTCTCAATGAAAGCACCAAATGATACACTCAACAAATCACTAACACAATTGCAAAGGAAAATTACGGGAACTTAGTATTTTCAACGGCAATTTCGAGTATGCCGGTAACTCCAGGAAATATTCAAGAAGGAGAAGAAGAAGTTGTTACAACAATATTCAATACCTATCCTTGTGGTCCCCCCCCCCTAAGCTATAAAGCAACCGATTCTACATAGCAGAAATTACTTGGGTGGACTCATCAGCCTCTTGAACCCATTTATTACAAACTACACTTTACTATTTATTGGGCCTTTTCCCAGCCCATTTGCCCTGCCCTTTGTCTTCAGCCCACAGCTCCTGGTGCCACGTGTCAGCGAACGAAGCCTTGGAGCCATTTAGGTGTCCTTCTCTCTCGCCTTCCATTCAGATGCGTGCCACGTTCCTCCTCAACCAGAGTCCTTCTTTCCTTTCTCTCTTTCAACTGCGTGCCACGTTCGTCCTCCTCCTGGTCATGCGGTCGTCCTTGGCTCTCTTCCATGTCTGCGGCCTCTGTTGGTGTTGGTGGGTGCGTATCAAAATCCCCAATTCCTTCCCCTCCTTATTTTAAACTCACAAATAAGGAGAGAGCTTACTAAAACCCTCTCTTTCCTTTCATTCCCCTCCTAAAACTAACTCCCGCCTAAATGACACTCCGTAGAAGGCAAGTATTGGAAAAGGGATTGTTGGTGAGTCCAACATCCTGCCTTGGTAAGGCCTGGTGGTAGTTGGAGTCAAATGGAACCATGGATAAGTAGAAAAAATTGTCCCTGAACTAATAGTTATAGTTTTTGGCATAATGGTAAACGCTCTATCCAAAGATTTCCTTATGGGAAAGCCTCGCAGTAATGGTTGATGTGTAAATTTGTGAAAACCAAATATAAAACTGAATAACAATATTAGGACTAATACTGCAATATACATATAAATTCTATTATTCATGTGCCGAGAATTTAGTGTTAGACTATGTGATGCTTTATAATAATGGAGTGCAGCAGAGGAGAAACTCATGGCAGGATAGAATTTATGGTACCAATTGTCTAATCCCACCAGGGTTAAACTTCACTTATGTTCTTCAAGTAAAGGATCAGATTGGAAGCTACTTCTATTTTCCTTCTCTTGCATTCCACAAGGAAGCAGGAGGTTATGGTGGTTTGAAAATTGCTAGTCGCTCTGTGATTCCTGTACCTTTCCCTCCTCCAGAAGGAGATTTCACCCTATTGGCAGGAGATTAGTACAAGAGAAATCACATAGTAAGTTGCTTTCTTTGGATAAATGTTATTAGGGAAAACATATTTTATGTTGTAGGAGAGAATTTTTCTCTCCTACACATACATCGATTTCCGTATTACATTTTATTTCTTTTTTCTTTTTTTATTGTGAGTGGGTCCACACATAATTATCTCTATTGCATGAGAGAGTTCTCTCATATTGCATAAAATTAGTAAAGCCCATGTTATTACTCCTTGCATTCCATGTGATGTAACTAAGAAACAGTATCCACTGTTTAAGAAAACCTACCTAAGTCATAAGCAAATTTGTGTTTATTCATAAAGGATTTGAGGGCCATTTTAGATAGTGGAAGTGACCTTCCTTTTCCTGATGGGCTTATCATCAATGGTCAAGGTTCCAGTGCCTATAGTGACTTCGATAACTTCAAACAATTTGTTTACTTGAATCTGATGCTATAGCTGATGATAACTGATAAGGTACTTGATTGTCGGGCAGGCAAGACTTACAGATTCAGAATATCAAATGTGGGGCTAAACACTTCCATCAATTTTAGAATCCAAGGGCATGAGATGATGCTTGTTGTGGAAGGAACTCACACTATCCAAAACACTTATGACTCACTTGACATTCATTTGGGGCAGACTTACTCCGTATTGGTTACTGCTAATCAATCACCCCAAGACTACTACATTGTTGTCACAACACGATTCACTTCCCAAGTGTTGAATGCTACTTCTATTCTTCATTATAGTAACTCGGTAGGAAGTGTTTCTGGCCCTCCCCCTGAAGTGCTCACAACTCAAATTGATTGGTCTATTGACCAAGTACGATCTCTTAGGTATTACTTTATTTTATGTTTTAAAGTTAATTGATACATGTGATTGTTGAGAATAAATTTTGCTGCCTGTTTAGTAAAATACTTATATACATTTTCCATCGTGTTCTGTATTAGCTAGCTATGTACTATTTGGAGATTATTTTGTATGCAATTTTCCCTATAGGACTCAGCTCTCTAAAATCCTTTGTTGATCCTTCAGAATTATAAAAAATCAGACATACCATGAATTAGCTCAATCACAGAATTATATTAATATTGTCTTTTAGATTTAATTGACTTGTTCCATAGTGAAGAACTAGAGCAAGATAATGTCATGAATCAATTATCCTAAAAGTTTAAAGAAATAATTTTATACTACATCTCTAGCACGTTCTTTCGTGCAAGAGTGATTTGGACTTGAAATATGGACCGGGTATAAGTGCACTTATCTTGTATTGAAATTCAATATTTGATTAGAAAAATGGGGACGAAAAAAATTGAATTAAAGAGTCTGATATCGTGTCATGAACCCATTATTTCCGGAGTTTAAGTTATTAGGTAAAGACATGTAAATCGTTTTAGATTACATATGTAGCAAATAACAAGGTTATGTGGTTTTGTACCGTCAAATTCAAATTGTGTTGTTATCTGGTCTCTGAAATGTATTCTATAACACTATCCCATGCTGACTGTAACCCGTAATTAATTAAATCAGGAGGAATCTGACAGCAAGTGGACCAAGGCCTAATCCACAAGGATCTTACCATTATGGTATGATAAACACAACCCGTACAATTGGACTTCAAAATTCTGCTCCAGTAATCAATGGCAAACAAAGATAAGCTGTCAATGGTGTGTCCTTCATCCCTGCTGATACACCACTTAAACTAGCTGATATCAGCTTCTTTGTAGAGAGTTCATTCATTTCCTCTTTACCGTTATTAAGATGCTTCAGCTGCAAAATTTGATATTATATTCAATGTTGTGTCCTTTTGCCTTTAAACATGCAATTTACTTTGTATGATAGGGCTTGCAAAATAATCGAACCACACTGAACCGAACTGTATTTTTCTGAACAGGTTTGAGAATCAAAATTGAACTAAATCAAAAGAACTGGTTTGGAAAACCGCAAGAACTAATAGATCATAATTGATTCGAAATCGATTTAGAACTGATTTTGCATACCGGAATTGATTCTGAACTAGTTAGGAACTGATTATAAATCATAAATTGGTTTTAAGCCATGAACTGCTTCCGAACCGGTTTGGGAATAATAAAATCAGTTCGAAAAATATAAAGCAGTTCGGTTTCTTTGTTTAAACATGTTCAGAAAAAAAAAAAAAAAAAAAATGGTTGGGGTCTGTCAGAAGGTAAAAGAGAGAGACAATAATGGTTAAAATTATGAAAAGAGATATCAGAGGAAAATTGATATTATTGATTGGGTAATTCATTTATATAGAAGAGCATAATGAGAAAATAGAAAAATATAGAATATCTCAATTAAAATAAAATAAAATAAAAAATTAAACCGAAACAAACATTCGGAAAAGGGAAACAGACATAAGAAAGGAAAGGAAAATCGATGAAGAAAAAAAAAAACAAAGGGAAAGAGAATGACGGCAGGGGAACCTCCGTTCATGTAGGATAAGAAATTTCTATTGATATCATGTTATAAGGTAAAAGAGAGAGACAATAATGATTAAAATATGAAAAGAGAAATCAGAGGAAAATTGATATTATTGATTGGGTAATTCATTGGTACATATGAGACTCTTATATGGAAGAGCATAAGGAGAAAATAGAAAGATATAGAATATCTCAATTAAAATAAAATATTTATATCTCTAATTGGGTCGAACCATGCTCAGTGTTTTTTTTTTCAATAATAATTCAACATCATAATGATATGTCTATCTATTGAAATGTGCAGAATGGATGGAGGACAATGGTCAGCTGCAAGCAGGCTAAATTATAATTTAAGAGATACAAGTTTGTTATCCCTATTCCCTTATGTTACACAAGTCTTAGTATTTTCTTTTCTATATAGGGGGAACCTTTGCTGGTGCAATTTTCATTGACATTGTTATTTAGATACTGATAAGCATTCTTTGCCTCGACATGGTTTTGGTTTTGTGTTTTAATGCACACTAAACAGGTGTATCCTAAGTCATGGACTGCAGTGTACATTCCTTTGGACAATGTTGGAATGTGGAATGTGAGGTCTGAGAATTGGGCTGGTCAGTACCTAGGCCAGCAATTCTACCTTAGATATGAGTACCCAATCCCAAGTAATGTTCTGCTGTGTGGCGAGGCAATAATAGGCCATACTTGTTGGATATGGAATAGACAAAATAGAACAAATATAATAGTATCAAACTTTTTCAAACAAAATACAAGTGTTATAACATTATCACTAATTTTTCTCTCAATATAACTCTCACACTCTCTTTTCTTCTTTCTATTTTTCTCACAAGTGTTTCAACACTCTCCACACACTTTTTAATCTTTCTATTCACTCATTACAACATATGCCTAACATACTACACACCCTATATATATAGACATACATAAAAGAGTTCAAATTGAACTTGACAAACTATTATAACCACTAGCCACCATTTTTGACCTTTCTAGTCTTCAAATTGATTTTGAACACTAATATCAACCATACACTAAAGACAACTCATGGTGATAGGATAAGATTTCCAACTCATCATGAGTTGGCAATGGATAGGATTGGATTCTTCTTCAATCTTCTTCAAGCTTCTCCAAGTCTCCATAAGTTTCATGAATTTTCTTCAAGCATCCATAGCTTTCTACAAGGTTCCACAAGATTCTTGATAGGTGATGGAGAAGTTCAATTTGAATTTGAATTCTTTGGAAGTAGAATCAAAATTAAGTTTGAATTCTAACACTAAATCTCATAGCTTCCTGAATTTTCTGGTTTGCCAATTCTTGATTCTTCTAGTATGACGGCGGATAGTTGCAAAGTGTGATTTGAATTCTAACACCTACCAATGAAGGTTATATACAAGAATCAAAAATAAGATTCTTGTATAATACCGATTGTCATTAATGCATTGAGGCTCAACTCTAGCCAATTTTCTCTTGCTCCTTTGTATCATTCATGTTATGATGCTATGGATTATAGAATTATAGATTGCTAGCTCCTGCTTCCCTTCATGTGAAATCCAAATTCAGCTGTTAATATCATCTGCAGTAGGATTATGGCATTCTTATTAAATTATTTAGTCTGATAGGGTCATAGGACCATATATTAATGTGCCATGAAAATAAAGATATTATTATTATTTTGCTTCATTTTAACATTTTTTTTGCTAATTTAATATTATTATCTTAATGATTGAGTATTAGAAACAATTTTAGATGTTCGAAGGAATGTTATCTTCTATAATATAACCTTCATTGATATGTATTTTTTTTTTTTTAAAGTACATGTTTGAAGAAAAAAGTGGCATCGTAATGGGATGTTGATTTAATGGCTTCAAGTTACTATTTAAAGTTATCTTGAAGTTGTCAGGATTATGCTTTCAAGTTGGGTTAGGCGGATTTTGCGCGGTCCGATTCAATTTTTGCAACCTTTCAGATAACATTCTTCGAGTTCATTTTTCGAGAAATATTAAAACTTACACTATATTTGTCGGTTTTTATGAATATTTTAAATATTTTTACAATTCATTTTAATTTTGAAATTGATTTATTTTATTTTAAATTAAAAGATATATTCAAAGTAGATGTCAAACAAATAAGAGTTCGCTAAGATGAACTTTTGAAAAAGAATTTTTGTCGTATTTTTTTAAAAGGACTTTTTTTAAAAGTTGAAATTAATTTGTATTTCGATGTAGTACATTAAAAGCACTTTTAATTATAAAAATTATGTGAATGTTAAAATAAAAAAAAATACTTTTTTAATAAAATTATTGAAAAGGACATGTGAAAACAAATCATGCAAAATTTGAGAACGGTACTTGAGGTGGTGGCAATGAAGGTGGTGATAGTAGTCTATGTTGCAATGATACCGACACGGGATAAGACACAATACAACACACTGATACGTTAATTCTAAAATTTTGACACGTTAGGACATGTTTTGATATTAAATAATTTTTAATATATGTAATATAATTTACTTTTAATACATATAGCAGTTCATAATAAGTCATATAACTAATCAAATATTCAAATTACATAACATAAATATAAAAACAAAATAATTTTTCATGCATTGTTAATTTTCATGTCAAATTCCATAATAGAAAATATTTAATTTATAAATTAATTTTTCATGTTTAGTTAAAAAGATAAAATAAATTAAATTTGGATCTTAAAAAAAAATATTGAAAAATGTTGACCATTTGCCGAAAAACATTGACCAGGTGTCGGAGCATTGATTGCGTGTCAGAACGTGTCATAGCGTGTAAGTTCCGACACGCGTCCGATTGGCATTTTTTCTATAAAAGAAATGTGACGGTGCATCAGTGGCAATAACGGTAGGGGCAACAGTGGAGGTGGTGCTAGTGGGGTAGTGGCAAGAATAGTGGGGTGGTGGGACCAACGGTGGTGACATGGTGGTGGAGGTGTAGGGTGGTTGGGGCAGCGGTGGTGGAGATGCATAGTGGTGGTGGTAGTGGTAGCGATAACAATGGAGGTGGTGGATGTGATAGTAGTGGCAGTGGTGACAACAACAGCAGCAATAAAATTGATTGAAGTTTTGGATGGGGTTCGAACAAATTTGAATTTTGAGAAAAATATTTGGCTATTGATTTTTGATTTTTTTTAGAAGATTCAAAATATTAGCTTTGTAAAAAAATAGGATTTTTAATTTTTTTGTGACTTCTACTTTATGAAAAGCTGATGCCCAAACACTTATTACATAGAGAATAGTTTTTTTTTAATAACTTTTGAAGTGAAAAAAACTCATCCAAAGAAGCTCTAAAACTTAATTATAATTTTGAGAAAATACTAGTCATGGACAATTAATGACTTTATTAGTAGACGTGAACAATGTTATCAAAATCGAGTTTCTTCATAGGAATGGAAGGGGTGGTAGAAACATAAATCGAGAAATGATACGAAACGTAAAGTTTATGTTACTTAAGGTCAAGATATATATATATATATATATATATATATATATATATATATATATATATATATATATAGGAAAAACTACTCTTATGTTACATGTGATAACTTTCTCTTCTACACCTCATTCGATAATTGTGTCACCTTTTTCTTTTCTTTTCTTTTTATTTTTCAGATGGTGGGGCTCATAAATTTGTCTCTATGACATGAGATGACTTATCTCCTTTAACATGAGATTAATAAAACCATATAAATATATATATATATATATATATATATGCATGTAAAAAAATTCATATAAATCGCTACTCAAAATTTAATGAATAACTTCATATTTCAAAGATATAAATCACATGCCTATATAAGACATAAGTCTACAAACACAAAAAGAGAAAATTGAATTAAAAAAAGAGAAAATATGATTTTTTAAAAAATAAAATAAAAGAATTGTGTTTAAGTAAGCAAGCAAAAACTTACGTTTCTACACAGCGTTTCTATCCATTCTTACCGAGGATCATTTTATTTGCGTTCCTACACTGGGTTTCTACCATTTTTATGTTTCTATGTTTTTAGACTTGTTTTTGACAACAATGGACGTGAAGGTTCATAAAATAAATCTTGTGATATTAGTTATATGGATTTCCTTTTCTCCTTTTACAGCAAAATATATGGATTTCCTTTTCTTTTTTTGTAGCAAAATTGTCAATTTGCCTATTGACACAAAAAGTAATGGGTCCCATCATTTTATAAAATAAAAAATAAGAAAAAATGAGGCACGATTGCAGATGTTAGTGCAAGAAAAAGAAACCACTTTACTATTGCATAAGAAAACGTTTACCCTTAGTTATATTCACTTTTGTAGGTATAAATCGATGTCCAAAGTCTTAACGGACGCAACTAATCTGGTTTTGAATTTAAGATTCTTTATGCTCCTGAGAATTTCGACTCTTAAGAATTAAATCCACCTCTTTAGGTATATCAAATCTTGAGATCTATCTTGTCACTAGACCAACAATTATTGAGTTAGTTATATTCACTTTTAATCCAACCTTTTTCACATGAATACATATTTTTTTTAAAGACATTTTTTTTTTGAAAGACACATGCATACATAATTTATCAACCATTGACAAATATATGGTTAAATCTCAGATGTGTACATTTATTAAATAACTTATTTTATCTTTTACAATTCTCGTGACAATTTACATTAAATTAAGTTGATGTTTTATTTTCGATTATAAGTTGAGATTGTGATATTAAAATATAGTGAAGTTATGTCCTACCCCAAAATAAAAATAAAAATAGAGAAGTTATGTCAAATAATCAAGTTAGTCTTTTACACCTTAAATATGCAGAGAGTTCAATATGTTCATATAGCTATGAAACGACTAAATTTGTAGGTAAGTTATGACATCTTGTCAAATAGTAAGTGATCAAATATATTCTATAATTTTAATTATGTATGTTAATTAAGAGGTACTATAAAATACATCAAAGAATCGATAATTAGTACGCGCCGCTGGGTGCAACTGTTTACGCTGATCTAGCTACGATACGATACGACCACTGATTAGTGGAGTGCCTAGCACAAGTCAAAAGCAGACACTACTACCATTGTTTTGATTTGGAATTAATTTTAGAACCATGCCCATTCACATTTGCCAGATACTTGTCAGACCAATTTTTCTAGGGTGCAAATACCAGAGCGAATTTAATTCTACGCTGAAAGGTAGATTGGTACACAACGATATACGCGTCGGTGGAGTTGACCATCTTATTTCCGTGTATATGCCAAGCATACACACCAATTACCAAATATAGCTATGGTTTAATTTTTTTTTATAATATATATATATATATATATATATATATAGGTAGGATCCTTTAACACCAGTGTCAAATTTGAAATTTGACACCTAACCTACGAGCCGTTAGATAAAAAAATATCAACAACTCTGATTTGTAAGCATGTGATACAATTGATCTTTTTTGATCTAATTGCTATAAAATGATGTCTCAAATTTGAAATTTGACACTGGTGTCAAAGGATCCTACCTCATATATATATATATATATATATATATATATATATATATATATATGAAATGTAACCCAATAAAGTATAACCGTTAGATACATATAAATTAACGATTAAGATTTGACGTAAGATTTATTATTACACCAGTGCAAGTTGATCATATCCCCCCTTAGACACACATATGGTCAAGATCATTTTACATCGCTATAAGTTATATTCTCAATTTTGATCATTTATTTTACAATATCATTTTACATCGGTGTAAGTTACATTCTCAATTTTGATCATTTATTTTATTTATGTCTAACGGTTATGATTTATTAGATGCAAACAAATCAATAACTATATAAGAATAACATGCCTTATACGTATATGTGTGTGTCATCTTAAATTCATGCCTTATAGTTAATGAAGTTCTGATTAATTAAAAAAAAAAATTAATCAAAGTCACGTTATCGAATTTGTAAAATATTTTTTCACAAATATATAATGATAAAGTAGCTAAGAAAATTGCTCTTGTTTATGGAGATTTAATGGGATCCAATTTAGATCCCATTTACTTAACTCAATTTTATTAGTTATTTCACATAAGTAATTTTTACGAAATTTAATCACAGATTATTTTGTGCCCTTAAGTAATTTTACGACTTCTATGATTAATGTATTATGTATATAGTAAGGGATTAGTGTTTGTCATTTTAATGACATAAGTAATGTCATTTTAGGAGAAAGATAGACACATAAAAATGAAAATCATGGGAGAGAGAAAGTGAGTGGTTTTTTTAATTTAAAATTTAAATAAAAAAATTATTTATATGTCTATTTCTCTCCTAAAATGACATAACTTATGTCATTTAAAATGACAAACTTCTCCTATGTATTAATAATAAAATCTGTGTGGTTTTTTATATTGTTGCCCGAACTATAAAATGTGTGTAGTCGACTATGCATGCAGATATTCTATAAATGCTATATACACAAGCATAAATGAGTGTACCTGTACACTATATCAATATGCATTGAAAGTCCACGCTGGCTTTTGACTTTGATAATTCCACTTGTCTCGGTTTAATGTTGGCGCCAATCTCCCAACGGTTCAGAACATGCAACATTTAATAGACACTGATAAAATTGGCTATATGACATAGCCTATAAAAGCATAGTCGTCATTCCCCCAAGAGCTGCAAGTTGAACTAGAAGTGGAAAAGTGTTTTTTCTCTTATTTTGGCATTTATGGCTGTGGCTACTTTCAATCGGAGATGGCTTTGTGTGAGTGCTCTTGTTCTTTGCATTGTTCTTCATTTGAGTGTGATCACTCGTGGTGATCACAAGCTTGAACAAGCTAGGTTCGGAGGCGATGATTGTCGATTTGGAGGTGGACCACGCTGTGGGGGTTGGATGGGTCGTCGTGGGCCTCGCGGTCGTGGTGGTTTTGGTGGTGGAGGAGGCTTTGGTGGTGGTGGAGGTCTTGGTGGTGGTGGTGGTGCTGGAGGAGGTCTTGGAGGTGGCGGTGGAGGTGGTCTTGGAGGAGGGGCTGGTCATGGTGGAGGTTTTGGTGCCGGGGGAGGTGTAGGCGGTGGAGCTGGAGGGGGCCTTGGTGGAGGAGGAGGTGGTGGAGCTGGTGGAGGAGGAGGGGGTGGATTGGGTGGTGGCTCAGGACATGGTGGAGGCTTTGGAGCTGGCGGTGGTATTGGTGGAGGTTCAGGAGGTATAGGTGGTGGAGCAGGTGGAGGAGGTGGTGGTGGTGGGGGTTTAGGTGGTGGTTCAGGCCACGGGGGAGGATTTGGTGCGGGTGGTGGTGTAGGAGGTGGGGCTGGTGGAGGACTTGGTGGGGGAGGAGGAGCAGGTGGTGGTGGGGGTGGAGGACTAGGTGGAGGTTCGGGTCAGGGAGGAGGCTTTGGTGCAGGTGGCGGTGTTGGTGGAGCTGGTGGAGGAGTTGGTGGAGGAGGAGGAGCAGGAGGTGGTGGTGGCGGCGGTATTGGCGGAGGATCAGGTCATGGTGGAGGCTTTGGTGCAGGTGGCGGTGTAGGAGGTGGTGCTGGGGGAGGAGTCGGTGGAGGAGGTGGAGCAGGAGGAGGAGGTGGTGGTGGAATAGGTGGAGGTTCAGGTCATGGTGGTGGCTTTGGTGCAGGTGGTGGTGTAGGAGGTGGTGCTGCTGGGGGAGGAGTTGGTGGTGGAGGAGGAGGAGGTGGTGGTGGTGGAGGAGGAATAGGTGGAGGTTCAGGTCATGGAGGTGGCTTTGGTGCAGGTGGTGGTGTAGGAAGTGGAGGTGGGGCAGGTGTAGGTGGAGGAGCAGGTGGTGGTCGTGGTGGTGGTGGAGGGTTTGGTGTTGGAATTGGCATTGGCATTGGTGTTGGTGTTGGAGCTGGAGCTGGAGTTGGCCAAGGGTCTGGTAGTGGCGGAGGAGGTGGGGGTAGTAAACATTAACCCATGTATTAAGGTTATTTGAATTAATGTCCCTCAAAATGTGTCCCTTTATGTCAACCTGTTTTTATTGAATATGAGGTTTGGAACAGTTTTATTACAATTACGAGATTCATGTTAATAACACTATCCATTCAGAGGTATCTCCATTTTTCCTTTATGTTAAATGGTTTAATTGTCAACTGTTTTTTTATATTGAGAGGATGGAACCATCTCCATTTGAGAAAACTGTAATAAATTACGTAATCGCAAATCTTGTATTACCTTTCTCAAATTCTATATATGGTTTGAATTTCCAGAGTTATGTCATATATAGTATAATTCATCTTTACTTTGATGATCAATAAAGACTATCTAATCTTATCTATTTATTCATATTAAGCAGTGTTGAAGTTGTACTTTGGTTAATCTCCAAAAATTTATTATTGCTTGAAATCTTTATTAATTTTTATGGGATACTGAGTTTCAAACTTCATGTTGTCGCTATCAGTGGCAGAGGATCAAAGGTCTTCTTAAAGAAATTATTTTATTTGCAAAATTCTATCCATGCATTAATCATTCAACACTCACATCGTCATCTAGCGCTGCTCAATTATTATAATCTAAAGCCACAACTCAGAAAATAGCTAATGTAATGTCCATTTCTTTCCATACGCAAAAGAAAATAATATTAGAAACGCTTTAATAAATAATCACGTAAAGGCTTGTCTAAGAAACCCACCAACATCTGTCTATATTTCTAATTTGTCTAACTTACGTCAAGCTATATTTTATCCTCGTCAAAAGTTGCCAAATCTCGAAAGTTAAATCACCAAATCTACTTAAAAAATTTTAGTTGTTCGCTATTCCATACGTTAGTAAGTATGGACCCAATTTTCTATTATTTCTGTCATGGACTTTGTGGAAAAGAGAGAATCATCCCACTTCACCAAAACAACACTACTATGCTTTATAGATGAAAACAATCTTCCAAGGTAAGCAATCTTATTTACAAAACAATAATTGTAAATAAATAAGAAAATACCAAAAAACAATTTTTAATTTTTTTTTATCACAATGAGTTCAACAGTTTTTGTTAATTCTTAAATAAATAAACAATTTCAATCACTATATCTTATCTATCTAATAAATAACCTTACATCTTAATAAGATTTCACAAGATTTTATTAAATTTTGGCATTACTCTAATTTATTTCTCCCTTTGTATCAAACTTAACACTAAAATGCTTTTATTACTATGTACCAAAACCAAAAGCAACCCATCACGATAGGAAAGTCAGAATAAACAACAGCACACCCACTGTCCAAAAGATATACCATAGTATACGGAGGATCCGGACCGTTGATATATATATGATGTATGTAGTCTATGATTGCAACACGAAAGATTATTTAATACACTCTGTATGTTACACAATACTTAAATTAAACAAGGATAAAATATTTAACTTGTCTTTTTTTTATTCTTACTTTATCTATTATTTTTCAATATTATTATATTAGAATCTCAATTAATTTTTACTCATTTTCTCTTTTCTTAAAATTTTGATCCGATAATATTAAAAATGAATAGGCATGAAAAAAAAAAGGCATAATAACCTATTCCAACTAAATATGCATAAAAAAGGAAACACGTATGATTTCTTTACTCTTTTTCTTTCTTAAATCATCACCAAATACTTAAATATTTTTAAAAAATAAAATAAAAATAAATTCTAAAAATGTATTTAGATAAGAAATAATTATACTTATTATCAAGTAAATTTAGTGACTCTTATTATCTTTTTTGTAACTGTTAGATAGTGATATAAAATATGATGAAAAGAGGAAGACGAGAGAGTGCTTCAAGAAAAAGAATTTCTTTTTTATATCAAATAGTAACAGTTGATTTGATTTTATCAAATAATTTTAAAAGAGATAATAAAAGGTAATAAACTTAATTAATTTTAAATATAATCTTAAACAATAACCCTAATGAAAAAAAAAAAGAGAAAAATAATTTTTTTATCCAAGTGCCACTTGTTAAACAGCAGATGTACAAACTACAGATATATAAAAGATGATCTCCTGTAGTAGGTATTTCTGTCATTTAACAAGTGACACTTAGATAAAAAAAATATTTTCTCTCATTTCCATATAAGCATGGCAGTTATTCCTCATTTTTTATTGCATAAATGCATTAAGTGAATGGTACAACAGTAGTACCACAAATATTTCCCTGTAGTAGGTACATCTGTCATTTAACAAGTGACACTTGGATAAAAAAATTATTTTACTCTCCTTTCCATATAAACATGGCAGTCATTCCTCGTTTTTGTTGAACAGATGAACTTGAGTGAATGGTACAACAGTAATACAAACAAAGTGACTATTTCTATATGCTTAGTTCTTTCATGAAACAGTGGATTTGATGAAATACGCAGAGCTGTTTGATTGTCACAAATGAGAGTTGTCTGTCCCGTGTCTCCAAACTTAAGCTCTCTGAGAATCTGTTTAAGCCAGATGAGCTCACAAGTAGTAGTCGCCATGAAGTGGTATTCTGCTTCAGCACTTGATCTGACAACTACACTTTGTTTCTTACTTTTTCCAGGAAATCAAGTTGCCTCTAACAAAGACATAATACCCAGAAGTAGATCTCTTATCAGCTGGACAACCAGTCCAATCGGCATCACAGTACCCAACAACTTTATTATGACCTTTATCTTTATATTCAAGGTTTTTTTCTGGAGATGTCTTGATATACTTAAGAATACGAATGACAGCATTCCAATGTTCTTGACATGGCGAATTAAGAAATTGACTGACAACACTCTCACTGCAAATAAAATATCAGGCCGAGTGACTGTGAGGTAGTTCAATTTTCCAACCAATCTTCTATATTGCTCAGGATCTGGAAAGGGCTCCCCTAATTTGGTAGAAGGTTGATACCCATAGGAGTATCAAGAGACTTTGAATTTAACATAGCAGTATCTTCAAAAATATCCAAAGCATATTTCCTATGAAATATCACAACGTCAGCTTTAGATTGGGCACCTTGATTTCCAAGAACTATCGGAGTTTCTCAAGATTCTTAGTCTGAAAATGATGATGTAAATGTTGTTTCAATTAAGTAATCTCATATTGATCACTACCTATGATGTACCACCAGGTAAATAGATCAAGAAGTGGAATGATGATAAGAGAGAAAATGATCAACTTCACCCCAACTTATACTAATAAATTTATCAAACCAAGTTCTTGAAAATTATTTGAGTCCATAGACTTACGAAGAACATATATTCACACATTTACATATCTCCTAATCAAACGATAACCCTAACCTCTCCCAATTTGATAACGAGAAAAGATCAGATTAATTTAGAGGGGCCCACATTGGTACGGTGGTCTTCATAACGGAGAAACAGCACTGGACGCGTTGTTATAGTGTCACTTCCCGCCGTTTCAGTGCTTGTCCGCATTTTACCACTGTTAAACCATGTCGTCTCTTTGATTCTCACCAAAAAAACGTGGTTCAATAGCAAACCCTAAAACCCTCTCTCTCTCTTTGTGCGTCAATGGAGCTTCGTTCTCGTCGACGCGTTTCCAACACCACGGTTTCCGGTAACGATATCTCTCTTCCTGTGATTTTGTATTTTGTATTTTCATTTTTTTTTTTGGCTTTTTGTTCGTTTCCATGGTTTGGATGTTGACTTTGTTGGTCGCCGAGAAAATATTATTGAATTCTGAGTGTTCGGAATTTGGGGTGATTTCCTCCTTTTTTTCTTTCTTTTTTTGTCGTTTGCTCAAATGTTTTGAACGAAATCTGAATCGAAATAATTAGGATGGACGCTCGATCGTCGGGTTCTTATGTTGTTGAACACTTTATTGCGGTTGATTAGGCTTCGTTATGTATGGTGTTGAGTTGAGAATTGTTATTTCAAATGTCGCTGTTTACTTTGTGAAATCGTTGTTTATTGTGATGTTCATGTGTAAATTAGCAGCAGGGAAGGAGAAGCAACTGAGGGATGCCTCTGGGGATGTTGAAACTAATGGCCAGTGCAGCAATAATGCCGATGAAGGCGTTTCTGATAAATCTTCACATTCAGATTCTGATTTTGAAGGTGTATTTCTTGCCTTTCTTCCTTTTTTGAATTTTTTTGATGAGTTTTGTTTTAAGATATTGCTAGTGTTATCTACTTTAAAGGAAAGGATATCCCTGAAGTGTTTGTAATCTTAACTTGAGGAAATGCGTATGATCTAGTAATATGTCTATTTATGACTCTAGTTAACATGTAATTGGACTTCGAATGAGAAGAAAGGAGAGTAAAATTTACCAGAAAACATTTTGGTTTCCTTTCCGTGGAAGAAAATTGAAATCCTTTTATACCTGCAAATTTAGTGGTGAATTTAATCATGGTGACATAACTGAAAGTGTTTTTTTTTTTCAAATAAATTTCCATACAGATGAAGAGTTTGGTGGGAACGTCCTTCTTGACTTGAATCAAGAACCGACTTCAAGCATTTGTATTTCTGATGGAGAAGATAATGCTTCTGATTTTTCTGATGGTAGCAAGCCTTTATCTAAAAGGGGAAAGGCACATTCCAGAAAGAAAAGAAAAATATTGAACTTGAAAACTGGAGAACCGAGTGGAGTAGAGAAAGTGGTGGAGGATGGGGATAATGAGGACTATTCAATGCTTTTCCCCCAATCAGTTCCCATCAATCTGACTATGGCGAAAAAGAAGAAAAAAGCAAAAAAAACAAGAAAGGAAGATTCTCAGACAGTGTTATTGTGGCATGCTTGGGAAGAGGAGCAAGAGAAATGGATTGATGGGAATTTATTGGAAGATGTTATCTTAGATCATCAGAGTGAAGTGATGAATGAAACTGCTGAGGCATCCTCAGATCTGACTATGCCTTTGCTAAGATACCAAAAGGAATGGTTAGCTTGGGCTTTGAAACAAGAAAATTCTGCAACTAGAGGAGGAATCCTTGCTGATGAAATGGGAATGGGGAAGACTATTCAAGCGATTGCCCTTGTCCTTGCCAAACGTGAATTCCATCAAATGAGTTGTGAACCAGATGAACCCTCACCTTCACCAGAGTCATCTAGAGTCTTGCCTGTGATAAAAGGAACACTTGTGATTTGTCCTGTGGTTGCTGTCACTCAGTGGGTCAGTGAGATTGATCGATTTACTTTGAAAGGAAGCACCAAGGTGCTGGTTTATCATGGGGCAAGGAGAGGGAAGACTGCTGAACAGTTCTCGGAGTATGATTTTGTAATAACAACATACTCTATTGTTGAGTCTGAGTACAGAAAGTATATGATGCCTCCTAAGGAGAAGTGTCCATATTGTGGAAAATTATTTTACCAGAATAAGTTATCTTATCACCAGAGGTATTTTTGTGGTCCTGATGCTGTTAGAACAGATAAACAATCAAAGCAACTTAAGAAAAAGAAAAGAGATGTTACTAAGCAGAAAATCCCAGAACCAGATTGTTGGAATGGAGAATTGGAACCGGCTTTTATTAAGAAGAAGGAAAAGGAGATGCGCTGCAGAAAAGAAGACCCAGATGCGATAGGCAGGGAGAAGTCATTTCTACATGCTGTAAAATGGCAGAGGATCATATTGGATGAGGTCAGTTGTGATAATGTACTATGGTTAAAACCTAATCAAATTATACTACTTCTCTCTTCTAAATTTTGTTATTTTATGAAATGAAAGATTTATTTTGTATCCTTTTGTTGTTCTATTACTGCCACTTTCTCTATTCCTAAATTTTGTTTGCTTACTTTCTAAACAAGTTATCTGTGATCTCCTACTTATTGTTATAGAAAATTTTAGAAAATGGATTATAGTCCAAGCTTTTTTGTTGTTGTTGTCTTCATAACACTATTTTTGTATTTCTTGTTGGTTCTTATTTAATTGCAACATTATGTTATGAAATCATGATTGTATGTTATTTAACTTAGTTACACTTCTATGTTATTTAGGCGCACTATATAAAATCTAGACATTGCAACACTGCAAAAGCAGTTCTTGCTTTAGAGTCTTCCTATAGATGGGCATTAAGTGGTACACCCCTTCAGAACCGTGTTGGAGAGCTGTATTCTTTGGTAAGTTCACAATCTTTTGGCTGTAATCTATCAATTTTGTGTTTTTGATATAATTTGTTAAGTACCAGCTCTTCCTAAAAGCTGTTAGGTGGAGGATAAGGAATGGTTTTATATCTCATCTCCAATATAAATTAACTACAATGCCACTATGCAGGTACGGTTTCTGCAAATAGTTCCTTATTCCTATTACTTGTGCAAGGATTGTGATTGCAGGACACTTGATCATAGGTATGGCTTACATTCAATATATTTAATGAACTGTGCGGATTCTAATTTGGCAGGCAATAGTTGTATTTGTGAACTTGATAACTTAACTTATTCGTAAGGGCTTGATTATTATTATTATTATTATTATTATTATTATTATCCCTCTCTTGACTTTAAGAAAGGAACTGATTGTCAACTTGTTCTCATATTGTTTAATATCGATCAAAAGCCTGCTTGAAACTTTGAAGACTTATTGTATATTTTTATCTATTGGGTGCCATTCATGTGGAACAGAGAAGAATGTCTTTTTATCGAGAGAATATTTCATTGTATCTAAATTTTTATACATTTATTTAAATAATCATACTCATGCTTCAGACTTTGCAATGTTGATCTTTCTGTAACATCTCAGTTCTTTTTACTGCTTTCAATTACTTAATCATTATACTAATGGGTTGTGTCCATAAGGTTCATGCATAGGCATACTTGCTTGTAGATTATTGAATTTTTGACTATGTTATCCTGGTGCCCTTGTGCAGCTCTTCTAAACAATGTTCAAACTGCTGCCACAGTTCTGTTAGACACTTCTGTTGGTGGAACAAAGTAAGTTCTGCAGTTTGATGGCTTTTTTTATGTTCACCATTTTTGAGAGAGATAGAGAGAGTAACTGAGTTCTTGTAATTTCATGGAAATTGTTTTAGCTGACATGACATGTTCTTTACTATTCATGTTTAATCTTGATTAGTATATTGCCACACCAATTCAATCATATGGATATGGTGATTGTGGAAGAAGAGCTATGATATTGCTTAAACACAAAATTTTAAAGAACATAGTTCTGAGGCGCACTAAAATAGGCAGGGCTGCTGATCTTGCTCTTCCGCCTAGAATTGTAAGTTCTTATTTCCCATGTGGTGGCTAAGTGCAGGTCTGAATATGGAAGGACTGCATATTTATTTTTACTACATTTCTATTTGCAGGTTTCATTGAGGAAGGATAGCCTGGATATAAAAGAGCAAGACTATTACGAATCGTTATACAATGAAAGTCAGGCTCAGTTTAATACGTATGTCACATTCTTGATATTAAATATTACTGCAAAGTATGGTAAAGCTGTTTGCTCTTTGAAAAATGTGAAATAATGCTTTTGACAAGGGGATGAATTCCATGATCAAATCACCAAGTTATGAATCCTCAAATGTTCCTTTTGTTATTTGAGGGTAGTCTGATATGTCAACACATAAGCCAGAAAATCCCATCAGAAACTTTTACCTAGCATCTGGTTTGTTGGGTTTGGCTTACCATGCCTTGACTGAAATGTATGGGTTGCCAAACTGGTTTACACGTGATTCCTAGAGGAATATAATTAGTTTGTTAACAGCCAATGGGTTTAGTGTCCTGTATTCTCCATGTTTTTATGATGATATTCCACTACGAATCATTATCATGATTATTTGTTGTAACCTGAATTCCTTTTTTTTTCCCCCCCACTTCTCAATTGGAAGGAAGAGGGGGGAGAAGAAAGACGTGAGGGGGAAAAGGATGGTTAATAAACATTGGTTAAACTGCTTCTGGATATCTCTAATGTCTATAAATTAATTTGCTCCTTTTTATTTTTATTTTTATTTTTTTTTTTGGTTGGCGTAGGAAATTGATTACACAACATTGTCTGGTTCTACCATTTTACTTTTTTTTTTTATAATTTCTTTATTATTCGGAT
Source organism: Gastrolobium villosum (assembly GCA_032173675.1). NCBI lineage: Eukaryota > Viridiplantae > Streptophyta > Magnoliopsida > Fabales > Fabaceae > Gastrolobium > Gastrolobium villosum. The sequence continues at coordinate 32,203 of JAVKPL010012296.1, read as the reverse complement.
GATATATTGGAATTGAAGAAAATGAATGAGCTGTTTTTTGATTATATACACTAATCTCTCTTGTTTAATTACCTGTTTATCCATTCTATTCTTACCATTTATTTAATAATGAAAAAAGTTCTTTTTTGATTTAACTGTGCATAATTTTAATAGTTGTGTATAAACATTTTACTTTTGATACACCAGCATAAATCCTGACATGGTTTTATTGATATGCTTTCTCCTTTTCAGATATGTAGAAGCAAATACTCTGATGAATAATTATGCTCATATATTTGACCTCCTCACACGGCTGCGTCAGGTGAATGATTTTTCTAGTGGAACAAAAAAAAACTTTGATACTTCTGCTTCCTTTGAGTGATTCCTTTTCCCTCTTTAAATTTTGATAAATTTTCATGAAGAATGATCTGAATTTATATAATGACATTCTGGAAATATTGGCCATGCATAACTAAGGAATTTTGAAGTTCTTGAATTTCTATTTGTTTGATCATGTTTCTAAAATTGTCGAGTTTTCTTATGTTAGTGATTCTCGATTTCCTGCAATTAAAAGGAATAGCCTGAACTTCAGCATATAGCTTATCGAGTATGAAGTCTTCTCACTGAGCTTTTAATTTTAAAAAATTCTTTCAAATCAAACTCTTATGCTACAACTGGTGTACGAGGACATGTCAAACAATAATTATAAGTTGAAAAGAAAGTGTAGGATAACAATTCATTACTTTAATTTTAAATTGAGTGATCTGTTTGAAATATGGTTATATGCTCACTTTATTTCAGTACTCATATTTTATCTGGGAACTGTAAGTTAGTTTCCTTCGTTTTTATTAAAAAAAAAAATTTAATTTTTACTCTTGTTCTGCCTCTGGTAGGTGTTTTTTTGGCCCATGCGTCTCATACATCTCTGGCTTTTATACAGGCTGTTGATCATCCATATCTTGTGGTTTATTCTCCAACTGCAGCATTACGAGGTGGGAACTCGGCTAGTAATGGTGGTAATGTTGAACAAGCATGTGGCCTTTGTCATGAAGCAGTAGAAGATCCTGTGGTAAGTTTATCTTTTTTTCTAAATAAACTTATTTATGTCATTATTTCATTCTATTATATTTTATCATGTTTCCCCTTTTTCTGTGTTTTCAGACTTGTTTAGTTGTATACAGAAAAGTTACCGCAGTCAATTTTAGTGTGCTACTGATTTTCCTTCACATTCATTTTCCTTACTTTTTCAGGTTACCTCTTGTGAGCATATTTTTTGCAAGGCATGCTTGATAGACTTCTCTGCTTCCCTGGGAAAAGTGTCATGCCCCTCTTGCTCTAAATTACTTACAGTCGATTTAACTTCCAACAAGGATGTTGGGGTTCATGCTGATAAAGCAACAATTAAGGGATTCAGATCCTCAAGCATTTTAAACAGAATTCAGATAGAGAACTTTCAGACAAGTACTAAAATAGAGGCATTGGTATGTATCGTAAATTTGTTGCTTGATACACTTTTTTCGGTTTCTTCATGTCTGGCAAGTATGAGTAGTTCCGCAATCTTTTGGTTGGCTTTTCCTTTTACTAATGAGAGTACAATTGAGGAATGGTTTAGTGTACTTTAGAAATTCATATGTTACATGCTTGGCAAAAGGAATTTTTGTTGTCATTACTTCTTTTTGACTTGAAAAAATCCAATAGCTTACACATTCTGAAAGTTTATGCAGCTGAAAGGATATGATTGTTGAGATTTTTTATTTTTTTTTTGGGGGTGGGGTGGGGTGTGGGTGGGGAGGTGTGAGACTAGCATTTGAACAAGTATAGGATGAAGCTGAAATAATGCTTCTATGGATGGGAAAGAAAAAAGAATGCTCTTATTAGTTGGTCTATATTCTATGTTCTATGCATACCTTTGACAATCTTTCTTGTTACTCGTACCTGAATGAGTTGAAATGGTTGTAGAGAGAAGAAATTAGATTTATGGTTGAAAGGGATGGTTCTGCCAAAGGGATTGTTTTTAGCCAGTTCACATCATTCTTGGATCTCATAAACTACTCCTTGCACAAGGTAAGTATACTTGTCATTTTCTGTTTTATTAATGCATGAAAAATGCATCATGACAATAACATGGTGAGCTAATTGCAGTCAGGTGTATCTTGCGTTCAACTGAATGGAAGCATGTCATTGGCTGCCCGAGATACTGCCATTAAGAGATTTACTGACGATCCAGACTGCAAAATTTTTCTGATGAGCTTGAAGGCTGGAGGTGTTGCTCTTAATTTGACAGTAGCATCACATGTGAGCAATCTCCTTTTGCATGTTTGTGTTAAAATCTTGGTACCTTTTGCATGTTTGTGTTAAACTTTTGGTATTCTGCTGTGTTGAATTTTGAGTTAAGTTGTAAAGTAGCTGGAAATGTGTTAGGTGTCGCTTTGTACGAGAAATGTGTTGCAAAATATTTGTTGAATTTTGTACGAAAAACCTATGCAATCCATTTTCTGAATCAGTTCATATGTTCTAGAGTTCTATGTAGCATTTGGTAGATGTATTAGAATGGGACGGAACATACTATACGAGTTCTATCTATGTTTGGTTTATTTTAAAAATAGAACAGAACAGCACATGGGGTAAAAAATTCGCACATTTTGGTTCCCCTATAAAGGGTGGAACCAAAAGGCACAGAACATAACGTTGTGTTCTGTTTGCGTTCCAAACACTACCCTAGTGTATGGTTTAGCTGCATTAATTGGGTCAATCTAAATGCTTTTTCTTTTGTCATTGTTAAGCTGAGTTTTCTTTCTTGGTTAACATGTGGCTTCGTTTGTTGGGCGTGCACAGGTTTTCCTTATGGACCCATGGTGGAACCCTGCTGTGGAGCGTCAGGCTCAAGACAGAATTCACCGGATAGGGCAATACAAACCCATCAGGTGCTGCTTCATGAACTCAACACATTTAAGTGAAAACAAAGTAGATGTAAAGTTAATTGATAAACAGGTAAGTTAGTGTTTGACATTATTTTCGTGTACAGAATTGTGAGATTTGTCATTGAAAACACCATTGAGGAGAGGATTTTGAAGCTGCAAGAGAAGAAGGAACTAGTGTTTGAAGGGTAAGTCTGACATGTGAACAGGCTTGAAAGGTGCTGCATATTTTGCCATGATAAGTAATGACATTTTCTTTCTTGTCCCTCCCTTTATAGGACAATAGGCGGCTCTTCTGAGGCTTTGGGGAAATTGACGGAGGCTGACTTAAAATTTCTCTTTGTCACCTAAGCTGGCCTGTTATTTTGATGGGAAAATCTGTTGCTACTTCTAATATCTATGCGCAGTAAATGCATTATAGCTGTAAATAGGTATATCGGCTATTTTGCCCACTGAAACATGAAAAGTGCGACGGTGCTGTTGAATGTGAATCAGTGGGATTTTGATGCACCATGATTTCTATTCAAACTACCCATCGTATTGGGTGTCAAATGTAACTTCTGAGAGAAAAGTTAGCTCGTCAGATATATAAACCATAAAGATGTCCTGGAGTTGTCGGAGATTGAACTTCGTTATATATCACAAGTAATACCTAGCTGTTGATTGAAGTTTATATGTTTTGAGTTTCAGTAGCTGTCGATGGAGGTGACCATTGCCTGTATGATACAAATGAGTAAACAAGGATGGCACCCTATGGGATACTTATGGCCTTTTGCAGTTTTGGCTGTTGCGTAGCATTGATTTTATTCTTAGACATATTGGAATGCTGGCTATCTGTAGTTTTGATTGTTGAACCTACCGAAGTTAGTCCCTCACATTTTAGTAATCTATAACGAATTGACCTAAAAAGACATGAATGAAAGTATGAAACTATCTTCTTATAAAATTTAACCAATGGATCTTCCCTTCAACTTTGTTAACGAACTCCAGTCATTATGATTTTGTACTCAAATGTTTATTATTCATCTTAATCAAGTATATTAATTATATCTTAAAATAACTAAATATTTAAGGCTTAATAATTTTAAAATTTAAGAAACCAAATAGGAAAAACATGCATGTTTTAACGACCAAGTAACTAGTTTTATTGAAAAATATTTTTGGCTGAAATGATCTTAAGCTGATTCAAATTAATAAAGAAGACTTCAACTAACAAAATAATAATAATGATACATAGCGTGTGTTGGTTTAGCCTCGTGGATTTGTGGGAATCCAAACAGGTATTTGAAGCGTTGAAAGTGATGTAATATTGTTGGGTATTCAGATCACATACATCATTTACAATATATTTTCCTCAATAAACATTATAAAATAACATTTCGTTACTTCAAATATTTAAAAAAGAAACAAGTATATTTCCCGGAAATTCTTTTAACTTTTTTTACAGTCTAAATAGAATACCACACTTCTAAAAGTAATTTCCTTTCGGGTAAGGCATTTAAATGTAATTTTATTAATTGATATATTATTATAGCAACATAAATAACAAAATAAGTTTGAAATGAAAACTCAAATTTAGAAAAAAAAAAAAAAAAACACTTGTATGTTGTAACCGGCACCAGGTGTTAAATCATGTTCATTGGACCAGCACAGTCACAGTGAACCGACACGCTTCTTGTCTTTTATGCTGTCTTTATCATTCTGCTAGTGAGAAACAATATTGAAGATTCTTGGAAGAAGAAGATGTTGCAACTACTCTACACTGCGATTTTTGGCGAAATGCTTCTGATTCTTACCCTCGTTTTCAAGACCCCACTAAGGAAACTGGTCATTATTACCTTGGATAAGGTCAAGCGTGGTCGCGGTCCCATCGTCGTCACCACCGTGGGTGCCACCTTGGTGGTGGTGTTTTCTTCCAGCCTCTATAGCATGGCCAAGATCCAACAACGCACCATCGAGGCCGGTGTAGTTAACCCCACCGATCAAGTTCTTATGTCCAAGCACATGCTCGAAGCTTCTTTAATGGGTATCTTTCAATTTCCCTACTCGACAACCTTTGGTGATTCAAAAGGCCTACTTTGATTTGAAACTAACCTCCCCTTTTCTTACTAGGGTTGTTAGTTTAGGTTAATTGAGTGGTAAAATTATTTGAATTTGAATTTTATTTTATTTTTAATCGTGGAAAAAAGGTAAATTCCTTGAAGGACTAATTACTAGACAAAGTGTGACAATTTTAGCTACGATTTGATTTTTTGATCAAGTAATTGTGAACATTGTGCTAACTCTCACTGCGCTGATGTTGTTATCTTTATCAGTAATAAATGCTATATGTGGTCACAGCAGCAGATGAGTTGAGAAAGGTGTTGTTTTATGCATAGTTAGTCAATGTTGATTTTCATTGATATGTAGGAGCTTTTTATTCAATGCTATTTGGTGTTCTACACTGGTCTGACTATGATGAATGCTGCACATGAGCTTTGGTATCTGATTTAACAATTAAAATCAGATTATTCAATATTAGGTGGGTTGTTTCAAACTTTCATGTAAATGGGTTTTTGTTTTGGGTGGGAATGGTTAAGGATGTTGTAGGAGGGGGGGATATGAATGTGTGACTTCAGTCATCTGTTGATTGCTTGAAAATTTAAGAGTATTTGAGGTAAGCAATATCTTCGTCTACTCGGTTATTGGCCTATTCCATTATAATCTTCATGATCTAATTTGATAACACAGTGGATATTTCATGGTTATGCATAGAAACCTTCTCAATGTACTGGAGTGTTGATTATTTGAACTGTGAGATGTTAAGAAGTAGAAATTTGGCAAGGATTAACAAGAAAAAATGGCAGATGATTCCTATAAAGAGATAATAACCAAAACTAAAATAAAATGAAGGAGAAACAATGATGTGGTGTTGAATATCACTTCTAAATTGCTGATATCGATATGATTTGATTGATTGCTCACAAACTTTTAGATTATAAAGTTTTGAATTTCATACGTGTCTTGCTATATAATTTAGTTGCCCAGTTTATTTGTTAATATTTTTCTCCATAATACTTTCAAACTATAAATCTGAATAATGACTTGGTGGTGACTGTGGTAATCTGGAACTTTGTGATATAACTCATATAAGCACTTTTGCTTGATATATTGCTAACAGTGAATGCCTTATTTATTTATTTTTTTGGTGGAAGATGTGGTATAAGATTATTCATGATATCGATGACTAGCTTGACTGGTATTGTTTTATTTCCTTGGCATAGATACATGGATTAAACATCATCATCATTTTGGAAAATGCCTGTTTAGATCTAGGGTTTTTTTTTAATGGTTTCTCTTAGAGTTATCCTTGGTTTTCCTCTCTCTATATTTTGGGCTTTCTTCCATATGATCAACGCTTTTAATTGGTTTGGACTTGGGCCTCTATTGGTCTTCTCATCACATGAACCAACCATCTTAAGCAATTTTTTGTCATATTTACCTCTATAGGTGTTAGCCTTACTTTCTTTCTAATACATCCATTCCTGTTCTTATCTTTTCTTGTATGTCCACTCATGCTACACTTAGGTTATTCTCTTGTTGACACTTTATCGCCCAACATTCAGTAGTATAAAACATCACTCGTTTTATGGCTGTTTGGTAAAATTTTCCTTAGTTCTAGAGACACCTTTATCAGAAATAACACATGAAGCATTTTCTCCATTTCATCCACCTAGCTTGAATCCTATAATTTACATCTCTCTGTATCTCCATCCTCATCGCATGTGATAGTTCCAACCTTGGCATAAATACTTAATTTATTATTTTTATTTTCATTTTTTTCCGTTACATTATATATATTTGCATCTACTCTCTTCAGCAAGTTCAATGTATTAGATCTAATATACCAGTTACCTTGTGTGGACCATGCAAATAGACTCAAAGTTTGTTTTTATACTTGCCACTTTTATTGGGTAGTTTATGGTAAACTCCCATTGCTTGCTTTAGAGAGGGTATCATTCTGTCATATGTTTGTGTTTTCTTCTTTCCCATTGCAGATTTTTTCCTTGCTATTTTTGTATTTTCTGTTTCTAAGATTCCCTTATATGTAATTTTTTTTCTCTTATATTTTTGTTGGGGATGGTTTAGCTGTTATTTGTGTCATGAGTGTTGTTAGTTGGATGCGTCTTTATTTACTGTAGTTTTGTTTTGTCATTTTATTCGTTCTCGGATATTTTAGTTCTTGTTGAATTTGATTTTTCACATATAATGTGTGCAGGGTTTGTACTTTTCCTCTCTCTGATGATTGATAGATTGCACCATTACATAAGAGAACTTCGTTTACTGAGGAAGACCATGGAAGCTGTTAAGAAACAAAGCCGAAATTTCGAGGACGATAAAAATGGCAATACAGAGGAGCATAAAGCGTTGGCAGAAGAAATTGCCACATTGAAATCCAAAGTTAAGAAACTGGAATCTGAATGTGAAGTGAAAGGAAATAAGGCTAAGGATTTGGAAACTGAAGTAGAGGCTCTTAAAAAGCAATCTGAGGAGTTCCTTATGGAATATGATCGCCTCTTGGAAGACAATCAGAATCTTCGGAGTCAATTGGAGACCATTGACCAGAGCTCTATGCATGTTGATAATAAAAAGAGTATTTAATCGCTTTGGAGAATGAGGTCACAGTTTCATACACTGTGTATAAAGACAGATATGAGCTATGTGGATTGAGTGAACTTACTATACTTAAAAGCATCTCACATAGTCACCTTTTAACCTTATTGTTGATGTATAATGTCAAGTAGATTATCAAGGAACGGTTACTGCCTTGGGTGGATTTTGAGCTATAATATTCATACTTGCCATGCAACTATGCATCAATCTGTGAACTTGGGAAATTATGGTGGTTAACGTGCATAATGGGCATAAGATCAATATTCAAATGAATGTTAGCATGTATTCGCCAATTCGTTGCCAGTGAGATTATACATCTCAATAATCAGTCTGTGAACTTGGAAAATTATGGTGGTTAACTTGCATAATGGGTATAAGATCAATATTCAAATGAATGCATGTATTGTTGCCTTTATAATGAGGACCTTGGACCATATGGTATATCCGTAAGATAGATAGATGAATCTGGTATATGCATGTCATAATAGCCTTCAAATGATTTTGTACCTGATTTTACGTAGTATAATGATAGTGTAAACTTTTTTACACTAATTAAAATTAAATTCATAAAACATCAAAATGATAACGAATCAATCTTGTACTAATCCTTTAAGTTCCAAATTAAATCAACAAGTATTCAAGAAATGGTTCCATCTCCACATCCAATAAGAGACAAGAATGAAGATTAGATTCGTAGCCAGCAAGTTGGACCCGTAAAATCGAATTGTAGCTTTCATATACATCAAATCAAAATGTTAAAAATCAGTGTCAAAATTGGTAGACAAGTTACTGACTGTAGCCTAGCATCTACAGAGACGCAAAACTCACAATCATGTCGAGGGAAAATTTTAATATAATCGGACCATAACTTATTCGGTGGTCATTTTTTCTATAAATGAAAATTTTATTTTCATCTCTATCTCTCTCTTTTTTGAATTTTTCTCTCTCCAAATATTTATAAGATTATGTAATTTCACGTGGATCCCACACAAAAATTGTGAGTGGGCCCATCATGAACCCTAAATGTAAATTACACCATTTACTAGTGTTCTATTTAAATATTTGATAAAGTTGTGATTTTGATATCTACATAACGCTTAAAATAAACCAAAAATTGAAAAAGAAAGAAAGTGATAGAAAATTAGAAAAATATTTCATAAAGTTTTTTTTTTAAACCCATATTTTCATGTTTACAACTATTGAAACATTTGTAAATAATTGATTGATAATCAACATCAATTTCAACATTAGCTTTATTCCAAATTAATCGGGTAATTCATCACTAAAAAATCACAATTTTAATGGATTCTTATATAATTTAGCCTATTTTTCATTAAAAAAAAAAAACTGAACGAGTAATGTGCAGACTTGTTCTCGCATGATCATCCACATAACGGTGACAAACATTATGTGTGAAAGCAACATGAAAAGCTCAAGCAAATTTCATGTGGTAGATGTTAGGTGGTCCTTCAAGAGAAAAATTTAGTTCGTCTCCCGTTTACAACATTAACCAAACACGATTTGCCTCAAGTTGTTGAATAAAACAAAACATTCATAAACAGCTAGCACAAGTTGTAAATGGTGACTGGCGTGGCATGCCATAGAAGAAAAAAGCCAACTTTTAATGCTCTTTTCGCGCCTGATAATCTTGAATTCCTTGGACATTTGATTACCATTTCCAATCTCAATCCACGTTGAACACCATTTTCTTTAGTGGGGTTGTAAAATGTAAATCTTAAGCTAGCACCCTAGCAATTAGTTCATGGTTTGTATTGAGATATATAGTCCCACATTGGTTGTATGAGCAACTGTGGAGCGAGGCTCTGATACCATATAAAGAACCTTGAGATACACCACTCAAAAAACTAACTTAAAAGGTAGGAGTGCCAAGAAGTTATAAACTCCAATTGCTCGTACAATCAATGTGGGACTATATATCTCAATAGTTTGTTACTCACAGTCACGTGATAGAACACACACAAGCTTGCAAACAAAAATTTCTTTAACGCTTAAGAAACCATTAAGCTTGTTGCTTTAATAATTCTAATTTTTACCTCTCACATCTATAAATCCCAGCCAATTTTCATAAACCAAATTCATCAAATACTTCTTATCAATACAATATCTCTAAAATTTGTAATAGCCCAAAAATGGCATCATCATTTTCTACGCCTACCAAATTCTTGTTCTTATCATTGTTTTTGATAACCATCATGGTTTCTCAAGGTCAACAAAACACAATGGTGTTCTTCCTGCACGATGTGGCAACAGGGCCTAATGCAACAGTTACCCCAGTGACTGGCATCAATGGAAAAGTTTGGTCCTACAACACATTTGGAACCATATTTGTAGTTGATGACCCTGTTTCGTTGACTACAAGTTTGAACTCCACCCCAATTGGCAGGGCTCAAGGTTTGCTTATAGCATCTTCCTTAGATGGTGCTAATGTGAATGTTGTGCTTTCAATTGTGTTCAACAATTTTGAATACAGTGGTAGCACCCTTGAGATTCAAGGCATTAGTCGTCAGGGTGAGAACTATAGAGAGGTATCTGTGGTGTCTGGTACTGGCAGATTTCGCTCTGCAAGAGGATTTGCTGCATTTGAGACTATTTCTTATGATGAAGCAACTAAACATTCTATCATTCGCTTGAGTGTTAATTTGGTACAACCTTGAGAATATTAAAAATCTAAGGTTGTTTATGAATAAATGTTAAACCAGATTTGTTAATATATATGAAAAAGGTGCATAAATGCACCCTTTATTTATTTATTTATTTTTATCCTTAAGTTTGAACCTTTTAGCTTTTTAGTTTTATTTTCTTCCATGCATACATATTTAATGGGGTTTCCAAGCACTATAAGCCTAAAAATTTTCTTTACTAGGCAATGGGTTTGAAATTAGAGGATTATCAAACACCATTGACACAAGTGGTAAGGAGCTTGTGTCCTTTAATCAGTGGTCTCGTGTTTGAGTCTTGAGAATAGAAAAAATAATCTTGGAAGAGCTGTTTCCTTTATAAGGTCGAATAATATTCGAACCGGACTAGTCCGAACGATGAACTAGTTGACGAGACTAAAATAAAATAAAAAATTAGACGATCTTTTTGACTAAAAAAATTACGGTGTGCATGCGTTTAAATTACAAGCTACAAGATACATATGTAAGAAAAGAAAATATTTTAAGTGCTCTTATCGCACTGGTTGCTTGATACATTCATCAAATAAAAACAAGACGAGCACTCGAGGAGAAAAAAACAATGCTCTCCAACACTCATTTTCAACTATTTCATTTTAAATGACAATTGTATGTGTGAGGGGAACACTAAAAATGGAACAATGCCCCCAAAATTAAAGGTTTTTTTTTGACTTTTGATATATAATTTTATATTTACAACGTGTTCTTCGTTTGGTAGCATATCACACAAGTTTTCTAAGGCAAGTTAATGTTGAATATTTTTAACATATTTCCGAAAATCGTGATTGCCGGACAAATTTTTTTTCCCCTTAGTAGTTGCCTTTTTAACATTCGTTTGATATGTTTATTAGATATAGCAAGATAATTATTAGCCATGCATGAAATGGGAGTCCTTAATCAGCCACCATAAAGAACTTAATTTCATGATCCATAATTTATAATTTAATCAATGGTACATTAGTTCAGTATTGATATTTAAATGTAAAAATTGAATAATTCAAAATGAAGAAGACTATCTATTTACTAAAGTGTCAATAACGACACAAATTCATCAAATGCTTGACAAATTTTTTTTGGTTATCTTTTTTTTTTTTTTTTTTTTTTTTTTAAATTTATTGGGCAAGTTTTACAAATTAAATTAACGATTCAATTGAAAAAAAATATAATATGCATATGCTGAACATTGACAATTCGGTTAGAATATTTTCTAATCAACATTTGCAGAAAGTGGAGTCTTCAATATAACTGTATTTTTTCATTTTTCATTTTTCATTTTTGAAATGAAGGGCCATAGCCCAAACAATTAAAAAAGAAGAAGCAACTAAACAATTTTAAAATAATGGTTATTGATAAATCAGGGTCCATTTACTTACTAGTTTGTCCTTCTCAAATTTATTGTTTGTAGTCCGAGAAACATGTTAGAATTAAAATAAGTGATTGTAGTTTACCAAAAAAATAAATAAAAAATAAGAGATTGTCTATTCTCACATTGTAAGAGAGAAGTTATCTCCCATTATAGATATATAATGGTGCTACCACTTTTAAAAAATAAAACCCCAAATGTAGCACAATTTTCGAAGAATTTGTAGGAAGAAAAATTATTATCATAGAACATGAGAGTAGTTTTTCCCTTAAAATAATGCAAACTCTCATGGTTATTGGGTTAATTAATACTCACTAAGTTCGTTGATAATTTATCATTGGGTTTATTGTTTCTCAAAGTTAAGTATAGGAGATTAATATATTATTTTTCATCAACCTACATATACATAAATATATTAAAATTTGCTATTTTTTTTTCTTTCGATTTCTCTTTTCACATAGGTCTCACACATATTTTTTTTTTTTGTATACGAGATAAAATTGCTCTCCTATAACATTGAGAAATGTTAACTCCTTAATCATTTTCCTAAAATTTTAGCTTATCTTTAGGTCTTATTTAGAGGTGATGATATTTATATTATGGTGCTAAAATTGATTTCCTTATTAACTCTTTTATTATTTCCCTAAAATTTTAGCTTATCTTTAGGTCTTATTTAGGGAAATTTTTACAATACTATTGTCTTACCCACTTTTCCATACATCCCTCCAATACAAATTAAACACCTATGGTGATTGATGACATGGAAAAGGAAAAAATATATTAAAAACAAATGTTTAATTTTCAATGACAGTAATACATACTACTACTCTACCAAACATGAGCTCCTTATTTAGAGGTTATGATATTTATATTATATCTCTTCACCCCTGGCCCACCAAATATCTCAGAAACATTCCGAAGGACCAATATGCAGACCTGTGCACTCATGATCTTACACATAACAGTAACAATCATTATGCGTTAAAGCTACATTAAAAGCTCAAGCACATATCATGTGGTAGTATATGTTACTATTAATTAGGCCTTCAAAATAAAACTTTAGTTCGCGGTCTCACGTTTTCAACCTTAATCAAACACGATTTGCCTCAAGTTGTTGCCAATTCATAATTAGCTAAGCACAAGTTGTAAACAGTAGCTGGCATGGCATGCCATAACAGGAGGAAAAAGTCAACTTTATTGCTCATTTTGCGCCTCATTTTCTTTAATTCCTTGGGACTGTTGATTACCGTTTCTAATCCCAATCCACGTTAAAACCATTTCTATATGTACCTTTTTAATTTTACCCATACTTTTTTCTTTATTCACATTTTATCACACTAATTTTCTCATGGATTGTTACTCATACTCACGTGATAGAGCAAACAAAAATTTTTAACGCTTAAAAAACCATTGAACTAACTGCAATCTCTGCCTCAAACTGCTATAAATCTCAGCCATTTTGACACACCGAATTCATCAAATATCTCTCAAACGTTTGTAGTAACCCAAAAAATGGCAGCATCGTTTTCAACACCAATCAAGTTCTTGTTCTTCTCATTGCTTGTGATAACCATCATGGTTTCTCAAGCTAATTGTGAAGTTACACAACGTAGGCTTGAACAAACAAGCATGGTGTTCTTCATTCATGAAGTGGAAAGAGGAGCTAATGCAACAGTTGCTCCTGTAACAGGAATCAACGGAAAGGTTTGGTCCTACAACACATTTGGAACTATATTTGTAGTTGATGACCCTGTTACGTTAAGTGCTAGTTCGAGCTCCAACCCAATTGGAAGGGTTCAAGGTTTGATTACAGTTTCTTCCTTAGATGGTGCTAATGTGAATGTTGTGCTTTCAATTGTGTTCAACAATTTCCAATACAATGGTAGCACGCTTGAGATCCAAGGAACTAGTCGTCAACGTGAGAATTATAGAGAAGTCTCTGTGGTTTCAGGTACTGGCAAGTTTCGATTTGCAAGAGGTTTTGCTGCATTGGAGACTCTGTCTTATGATGCTGCAACTACCCACTCTGTTATTCGCTTGAGTGTTACTTTGTTACAACCTTGAGAATATTAAAAAAAAATCTAAGGTTGTTTATGAATAATGTTAAATTAGCTTTGTTAATTAATATATGAAAAAAGGGGCATAAATGTAGTACCCCTTGATATTATTATCCTAAAGTTTGATCACCTTTTCGCTTCTTAATATTATTTTTCTTCCGTGTGCATATTTAATTGGACTTGCACTATGAGCCAGCAAAACTTTTTTTTAATAGGTAATGGTTTGAAACTAGAGGATCATATGTGACAAGAAAAATTATAGGATATGTGCATGAAAGTTACATGCTACGAGATACGCAGTTAAGGAACAATTCCACACCGAAAGTATATCATAACAAGATAAGTTAATGTAATGTATCATGATTTATCAATTATTTAGTATATCATGTAAACTTGTTTATCAAATCTATTGTATGCATTAAAATTATAGTATTGTCCAGTTGTTTTCCCTTTCTAATAGAACGGTATGAAGGACAAGATCATAGCCGAAAGTCATAAGCTAATTAAAAATGGAGAAACATTCTGATTTGTGTCCTTCCTAAAAGGTAGCTATGCATGAAATGAAAGTCATTGATCCATAATTTATAATTTAAGTAATGCTACATAAATTCAGTATTCGGAGTTAGTAGTGATCTATATAAGTCAATTTTTACGTTCTATCTAGTGCTTTGAGATTAATATTTAAGGGTTTTATAAAAGTTATGTTGTAGGAAAAATGATTGTGTTATATTATAGAGATTCGTTTTGCGTGCCATAAATTTTTTTTTTTTGCTTCAAAAGATGCAGGCCCCATAAAATATTGTGTGTGTAGGAAATTTTATGCGGTCTTAAATGACAAATGCAAACCCCAATATTTAATATACTTTTTTAATATAATTTTAATAATATTAATATATATATATATATATATTAGTTTGTACATCATGTTACATAGATATGTTTTTATAGGGCCCATCAAATATTAGAAAAAAATAAAAAAAAAGCTTGCACAAAAAATAATATGAGAACACGTGGAAACAAAAATTTCGTGTAACATGACGTTTGCTTTTCCCATATATATATATATATGACTTTAATGTTTTTAAAGTGAACGTCGTTTTTCGTTAAAAAATTAAAAAATTATAATGAAAAAAATTATTATAACCCTGAAATAAATTTAATTATAAAAATACTTTAATTTTCCCCTCAAAACGAAGTCGTTTTGGGTTCACTGTAAATAAGTTATCTACATTGACGGTAGAAAAAATAAATTCTAAATATATATATATATATATATATATATATATATATATATATATGATCATTTCACACTAGTGTCAAATTTGAAATTTGACACATCTCGTATGTGAGCCATTAGATCAAAAAAGATCAACGGTGTAAAGTTTTAAAAATAAAAGCCGTTGATATTTTTTATTTAATGGCTCACATATGAGGTGTCAAATTTCAAATTTGACATCGATGTCAAGTCGTTATATATATATATATATATATATATATATATATATATATAAATAATCAACATAAAATTACTTTATTATTCAACGGTTAAGTTCAAAAAAATCGTTTCGTAGTAATAAATATTGAACAGCGTCAGTATATAGGACTATACGTAATTAAGTAATTATGAAAAATGTTTCTGCTCATCTATTCTTAAAATAACGTCGTAAATCTTAAAAGTTATAAATATAAAAATTATTATAATCTTGAAATAAATTAAAATTATAAAAATATCATGATTTTCACTTCAGGATAACATCGTAGTGCATATAAGAACCTGTGTATATCTAATTAAGTAATTATGAAAAAATTTTCTACTACTAATGCTTACTTTATTCTAATCACCATTGAATCAAAGAGAGAGAATGCTAAAAAAATTTTAAAAAAAGAGAAAATATTGATCAAATGATAATTAAATAGATAGTGAGTTGGTAGTAGAAAATTTTGATAGTAAGAATATCCCTCCTCATCTAAAAATTGTAAAGATTGCAAAAGAAAGGAATACATGTTAGGTACATAACCCGGCGGTTCTAGCTACTTGCTAACGCTGAGTCACGTCATTCTTTTAACTTTAAAGTCAGTGACTGATTGTACGTCTTTGGTTTTCCTATTTGACTGATCGTACATCAAAGCTGGACAAATATGACTTCTGCCATGTAACTGGGACCGATTCATAAAACGGAATATTTCTTCTGTTCACTGGATGTACTCAAGAGGTGTATTTTTTTTTTTTAAAGAGATTTTTTATTTTATTTTAGAATTTTCATTTCTTCTTTTAACATAACATAACAAACTTTCCTATCCACACAACATTTTGTGAGTTCCACATATTTTAAAACAAAAAGAAAAAGACAAATATATGGCACACAAAATGAATCTCTATAACATTACACAATCACTTTTTCTACAACATAATAAACATAAAACCCTTTATTTTAATTCGTATCCTTTTAAACATTTCTCATCAAATTCTGAAATTTTTCCTTTTTTAGTACTGATGTTGGTATATTAGTTGCACCAAAAAAATGTTCCAAATCAAATAGTAATAATTTAGTCAGTAAATAGAAATTGAACAGGTAGAAGTGAGAGTATGTGTTCAATCCTTAATCTTAAACCTATCTAAATTTAACTAATCACAAAACTATCAATTGATTAAATTTTTTTTTAAACGCTCCATAAAATGGTGGAATTCTTTCTCATGTTCCAAACTTTTCCTATAATAATGAAAATTTACTGATGCTAAGTAGGTCTTGCGTCAGTGACAGGGTCAATACAACCCTGCAGTGGTTCTATAAAATGGAAAAATTTAGAATGGTCCGGCCTAGATGCAAATTAGGAATAAAAAAATCTTTTCCTATCCTCAGTTAGTGGTGGATTTGATTGGTCGAACAATAACAAAAGTGTCACATTTTTTTAAAGAAGAGAGATATTCTTACTACCAAAACTTTCTACTACCAACTTACTACCTATCTAATCACTATTAGATTAACATTTTCTCTCTCTTCAAAAACTTTTTAGCATTATCTCTCTTTGATCCAATGGTGATGTGATGGGTAGTAATTTTTAACCCAAATATCATGTAAATAATATTTTTACCATATTATTATCACGAGTAAAAATTCCCTAATTAACTTGGTTAGCTTAAAATTTCGTGACATGTGACGTACTTCAACATGAAAAGCTGATCGGACCAAGTTCGTTAATAGTGATAGCGAACGTGGTACGTTGTACGCTAATAAAAATATATCACGTGACCTAACCAAATTCACTACCCATCATAACAAACTTCAATTGATAAAAAATATTATTCATGTGATATTTGAATAAAAAATTATAAAAAATATGACACTGTTCCTGATTGGTTTTCTCATAAGTCAATGGTGGGACGGTACCTCAAAAAATATTCTCAAACGTGTCAATTACGGGGCTAGATGTGATGGATGTACTCATGGAAATCTGAATTGGCAAGACAAGACTGAGTTGTTGCAAAAGAAAGCGGATTCGATTGTTGTTGAGTTTAGTTGATGCTTTATAATTAGTTCCAAAATATGAATCATTTTTCTCAGTTTTGTCTTAATGTCTAATTATAGGTTAAATAGAAAAGATTAAATGTCATCAAATATAATAAATTATTATTTAAATATTTTATAATAAAATGAGATTTTTTTTTGTTAAAATGATAAGAAAATTAATAAAAAGATAATTAGTTCCATTCCATATAATTTTTTTAATATTTATTAATAATGATCCAAATCATTTTTAAGGAAATATTAACATTTATAAAATTGATAGTTGTATGTAATTAATTGATTTTCAAAGTATATATAGTATTACATTTTATAATTAATAATAGCTTTAACTATCCCTCAGACTGTTTTATTATATAATATAGATATTGCGATACACCATGCCTTTTTTTTGGAATTACTACCTAAAATTTTTGCTTGTCCCAAAAAAAAAAGTATCAGGTGTTCAATGGGAAGCACCCTAAAATTTCCCCTAGAGAACACTAGGTGACGTAGAAAAATTTCGGTCTTATAATTAATAGGACGTGATTAGTCAGGAACAAATGAAAAGGATGTGGTTATCCTATTCCCAAGTCTTGAGAATAAGACGTGATTGTCAGGGTATCACGTTTCAGTGGTCAGGAACAAATGAAAAGGACGCGGTTACTAAAGTATCACGTCCTAAAGTGATTGCCACAGCACCTCGTCGTTATGCATTATATAGGTAATACGTTTGACCAAGAAATTATTCTGATAAAATCTTATAAAAATAAGACTACTAAGGTCAAAATGCCTAGTATACATATCTCTTACGAAGAAGTGGATATTACACATTCTGCACTTTTATTTTTTTATTTTTCAATTTTTTTTTTTTTTTGTGGTAATGAAAGTTAACTTTGCATCTCATACGTGTTTACACCTCGACCCATTACTGACAAATGGAAATGAACTCTCGTTGGCTATATTAATTAATAATAAAGACAAGTCTTGTGCACAATTCGCTTGACGGGTCATTCCTGGCTCCTGAGTATCTGTAATGCTTCACCATCTTTTAAGAAGAAAAAGATGTGTGCGTGGAGGTGGATGTTATATATGGTGTGGAGGCAAAAATTATTGGAAATGGGGGCCTCCACATTTAATTGCCCTTATTAGGCTTCTTGATCTGCTTAATCAATGCTTTTATTATCGATATGGTCCACAACTCTCATGGTCACATCTCTTCTCACGTCTCAACCACACATGAGAAGCTTATAGATATTGGGGAAAAAAATAACTTACTTTTAAATGTTAGGCTTTAATGATTCTAAAATGAATGTAGATAAATTATCTTCTTTTATTACCAAAATAATCTCGTTTTGGGTTAAAAAATTATAATGAAAAAGATTAAAAAATATCTTGATTTTCACTCCAAAACGAAATCGTTTTGCATTCAACGTGGATAACTTATCGACATTAACGGCAGAAGAAGAATCATAAATTTTATTGGGTGTTTGGTACAGGAGAAATTTTTATTTGTCCGGGAATCTCAAATTTCAAAAATATGATTTTTATATTCAGTTTACGATAATATCCATAAATTAAGACTTTAGAAAAATTCAGTTTGCCGGGAATCTCAAATTTCAAAAATATGATTTTTATATTCAGTTTACGATAATATCCATAAATTAAAACTTTAGAAAAATTCAGTTTGCCGGGAATCCTGGAAAATGCTGCGTACCAAACGCCTTATGATGATACACTTTAAATTAAGTCAAAGATAAATAATGTATCATTTATTTAAGAATGAATATGCTTTTACTTATAGGGTTTTATAAGAATTATGTTGTAGGAAAAGTGATTCTGTTATGTTATAGAGATTCGTTTTGCATGTCGAAGTTTTTTTTGTTTTTTTTGCTGCGGGTCCCATAAAATGTTGTGTGTGTAGGAAAATTTTTGTGGTCATGTTAAATGATAGATGATAAATCCTTACTTATAATACATCTTTAATCTACTACCAAGTACATGGATCAACTAGTAAATGATTTTCCAACTTAAGTCATAATTTTGAGTTCAAGTCTTCGATATGCAGTCAAAAACTTGGATAAAGAAACCTCCTTTTCCATAAAATCTTTCTAAGTTCATATAAATTGGCTAAATAGGAGATCAATATAATACATCTTATAATACATCTTTTCACTATAAATAGGAGATCAATATTAAGTTCATAAGTTGGCTATTAGATCCTCTATTAATTTATGATGAATCAAACTCTCTCCATGACAATCAGAAGAAAACTGAAGTTCCAAAGCGGAAGATAGTGACACTTCTATTAAATCTTTAATAACCAAAATGAGAAAAGGTGGGTTCTGTAGTTTTCATTCTGATTTTTCAAAGAAAGGAGAAGCTTGTAAGCAATTTAATAATTGTTTATATGTAGGATGCGTATAAAATCTGAATATTCTAAAAAAATAATAAAACAGGATTAATTATCTAAGGACTTGAAAAAAATTATACTATAAATAAAATAACAATTGGAAATGAAAGTACTATTGCTCTTATTAAAGTGGTCCCCCTTAAGAACATGTATAGCTGTAAAGAACACAAACTATACAGAACAATTCTTGGCACATGCTTGAAGTCTTGAACCCTCGAAGAAACAGGAGTCCAAAATGAGCAACCGAGGTAGCTGCCTAAACTTTCATATCCTATTTCCCACTAGACTATTGACTCTCATTTTTTTTTTTATACTAGAAATTTGACGAGTTGTTGAAAATTTCTTTATTATGATTAAATAATATTTATTGTTATTTTGATTAAAAAATTGTTTACTTTATATACTAACCAAAGTCCGAAATCCTAATAGACTCGACTAATTCGATTTTGGGTTTGTGTCTTTCTATTCTTAGTAGGTATTACGACTTTTAAGATTCAAATTTGTTATCTTTGGACAAGTCAAATCATGGGATGTAGCTGAATCCCCACTAGTCCAACAACTCATGGATAAAAAAAGAGAGTTAATGTTTGATTAGGGTGGATAATAGCCCCAAACTTCCACGGGTCTTTAATTATAGGAAAAAATGTTTTTCATTTTAAATGACATAACTTATGTCATTTTACTTTTACAAAAAGATGAGACCCATACCTTTATATTTTTTTTTGTCAACTTCCTCTCCTCCTTTATTTATCTCTTTTTCTCACTTAAAATGACATAACTTTACATCCTTTAAAATGATACACATTTTTTCCATTATTTCTGTTATTTTGATTGTAGAAATAGTGATCATCCTAAATTCATACAAATCTTTACTTGTACGTACCATTATTTTTTTAGATTATAGAAATATTTGTAACTTAGAAGGAAGAATTTTAAGTTATAATTTTGTTCCATTACCAAATTTTCTGCCAGTGTAATCCAGAAAGGACAAGCGAATCAGCCGCCTAAACTTTCAAACCCAATTTGTGCTATGCATAAGTGGTTTTTGTTTGTACATAACTGGTAGGTACTTTGTAGCATTTATATAATTTCTAAAACTCGTTGCTTAACTTTTGTTGAAAAGTTTCACTGTAAGCCACTCTATAAATACATAACTCTGTTTCCAAGAACTACACCAAAAGCATAACAATTATTAAAATGGGAGACATTGAGAAACAACCACAACCACAACCCCAAGTAGTAGTAGTACTACCAATAGATGTTCCAGTCACCAAAACTCAATCAAATTGCAAGTCTCAAATCCATTTCATATCTTTATCATCTTCTATTCTGTCACAACTTCATGCAGGGTACTTTAGGATTAGTCTTTCTCTCACAAGCCAAGCCTTATTATGGAAGAATCTTATTGAGCCAATCCAAGATGCACATGCTCTTAGACGTATATTTTCATTGATACCCTCCACGGCTTTCACTCTTTTATGGTGGCTGGCCTTATTAACACTAGTCACACTCTCTTTTCTCTATGTTCTGAGATGTTTCTTTCACTTTAACATGGTTAAGGATGAGTTCTTAAACCATGTAGGAGTAAATTACTTGTTTGCTCCATGGATTTCTTGGCTATTTTTACTAGAATCATCACCATTCTTTCCGCCAACAACACTCTATTACAAAATACTTTGGTGGGTGTTTGTGGTTCCTGTGGTGATGCTTGATGTGAAGATCTATGGTCAGTGGTTTATAAAAGGGAAGAGGTTTCTGTCAACTGTAGCAAATCCAACAAATCAGTTATCTGTGATTGGGAACTTGGTTGGAGCACATGCTGCTGCAAAAATGGGTTGGAAGGAGAGTGCAATATTCATGTTTTCTCTTGGTATTGCACATTACTTGGTGCTTTTTGTGACACTTTATCAGAGATTACCAGGGAACAATAACCTCCCTGCAATGCTACGTCCAGTGTTCTTCTTGTTCTTTGCAGCACCAAGCATGGCAAGTTTGGCTTGGGATTCCATTTGTGGCAAGTTTGACAGTGCATCCAAGATGCTGTTCTTCCTCTCACTCTTCCTTTTCATGTCCCTGGTAATTTTCTTTCTTTTAAGTCATCAAAGTTAAAGAGCTGAAAGAAAAAATGAAAAAAAAGATGAAGTTTTATAATTTTACTTGAAAGTCCCAAAGAAAGTGACCTTTCTCACTCTGATGTTGTCAAATTGTTTACGTTCCTTTGTCACTCTCATGCTTGATTTGTTTTGTTCGTAAATTAGAAGAATCTAAGTTGCAATCCACTTGAAAGCTGGTCCCCTATTTATAAGTTGACTAATATCACCTTTTAGTTGTCGCAATATAATGGATAACTTGGACAAATTATGTGATCTAATTTCTATGAAAATGAGATTTTTCGATTTCTATTTTGTGGTCCCCCAATGGTGCTATTGCCAACCCAAGACTCTTGTATTATGGTATAATAGTTCATTGTAATTGGACGTAGTTAGGAATCTAGGATAGATTTTTGTTGGGTCCGTGGTCCATGATAGATCCGGCCCAAATTGATGGTGCCCTAATCTCTTATTTATAAGAGATGCTTAGATATTGAACCATCATATGGTAAAAAAGAAAAAGAAAAAGAAAATGTAAACACTCTTTGACACAACAATTTTGTTGATACATGATACATGTTCAGTCCTATAAGTGGATTGATGTATAGCCCTGAGATAGATCAATTGGTATGAATATACCAAATCTCTTGAGAAGTGTGTTTGAGTGGAGAAAGGGTGGAGTTAGGCCTCAAGCACATACAAATATTTATCTTAGACCCCATTTACATTTAAGAGACAGATAATATAACATAAATTCGTTCTCTCAAGCTCAGTTTTTTAATTTTCATTTTTATTATTCTTCATGTATGAAAAAAACTTTTAGAGTTCAACAAATTTGGTTATGTATTGATCCATTATCGTGTTATTGTGCATAAGTTAATGTGAATTTTGCTTCCTTTGCCCTCTCACAAAATTCTCTAACTCCACCATTGAACCGTGAAGGGGTTTCACTACGCATTAGTGAGGAGAATTGATAATGATGTGTTCACTATAGAGTGCTCAATGTTGAGTATCACTTATACTTCGCATGGTGATCAGGATTCTTATTGTTGAGGTCAATGAAAAGACAACTGGGGTCCCGCTCTCAGGGTGAGCGGGCGGGGGGCGGGGGAAGGGGGCAGCGTCCCCTGTCCTGTAGAGGCTAGATACTGTTGTGAGTCTCTAATTTATTGTAATTTTCTTAGTAGTTTGGTTTGGGTCCATGAATAATTGCTGTTAGGTTCTAATCCTATTTATATTTTTCTTGTTAACGGAGTGACTTGTAACGAGTGGTGGTGAAGTGAATATAGTACAGACAAGCTGGACGTAGCCTAAATTGGGTGAACCAGGGTAAATCATTGTGTTTATTCTCTCTCTTTCTCTTTTTCATTTGCAGTTTGTGTGATTTTAGATTTCCAACACTCTTATATATGAGATTGAAGAATGTGAATGACCAAATGTCTTTTGCCTTAGGACAAGAGTGTATACATATAGGTGGTCATGGAAGCTTCTAGAAGGTGTTAGGTGACATATAATGATTTGCAGGTAAGTAAGCGAGTATGCAAATTATGAGATGTGTATGGGAATGGAATGTGGTTGTATGAAGTGAGCAGAGATATTATGGGAGTGGAAACTAGGCCATATAAAGGGTTCACTTCAAAGCACTAGTCCAAAACAGATATCTTAGCTAGTTTAATTATTTCTTTTGTAGACTAATTTTTTTTTTTTTTTTTTTTAGTAATTAGCTTTTGTTTGTATTGATGAACAAACAGGTTTCAAGGCCTATGCTATTTAAGAAGTCGATGAAGAAGTTCAATGTGGCATGGTGGGCTTATTCTTTTCCTCTAACAACTCTGGCACTGGCTTCAACAGAGTATGCACAAGAAGTTCAGGGAGCCGTGGCTCATGTTATTATGTTAGTATTATCATCGCTCTCAGTTTTGGTGTCTCTGATCTTAATGATTATCACTGCTCTCAACACTAGCATGCACTTACCTGCTCACAACCTTGATTCAAAACAGAAAAGCAATTGTGCAGCAACATGATCAAGATTAGTTGTTGACTATTGAGCTGTTTCTGAGTCTTCAATTTGCACAAAGGGTGCCACTGATATTGATTGATATAACTGTATTTTGTGTAGAAGAACAATATAAGGATCCAATATATATGTACATATTGTCAGAAAAAAAGAAAAAAAAAAAAAAGAAGCCTATGGAAACTGTATTAAGTTTTAGACACTTCACTAGGAAAGACTGATTCAAATATTGCTGATAATTGGCTATTTGTATATCAATAAACTTTTTTTTGTGAAATTTGTAGTCTGTCCTAATTCAACTTCTCCTCATCTTAAATTTTTCATCAAAGAATAAAAATAAAAAAACAGAGAAAGAAAAAAAACTCCCTCAAAATATAGAAGTTTTTTTGTATGTGTAGATAATAACATGTGAGTATTGTATCAATTTACCATTTATTAATTAGTAGTTCTTATTTTATATATTAGGAATAAAAATAAAGGTTTGATGTTTCTCTCTTTCACATGAGAAGAATTTTAGTGGTCCTGGACCACCATTGATTTAGTGGTCCAAACCAATCAGGATGAGACAACTATTGAAGAGAGAGGAGAAAGAAAAAGTAAAATATAAATTTTTATACAAGTGTCACTCAGTGAATGGAAGAACCACATGAAAACCTGGAGCACTAAATATTTTTCCCTTTCACATATATAAAAGTGGGTGGGACCTATGTGGGGTCTTGTGAAGAGAAAAAAAAAAATATGTACATCATATATTTTTATATAGATAAGAGATAAAATTATTTCTTATAATATGAGATATAAACCCTAAAAATAAATATTAAGGAATTGTGTGAATAATTGCTTGATGTACGATTTTTCAAAAAATAAAGTAAAATAAAATATTGTGCATCTTTTATTCTTATATTGGTTATCTGTAAGGAGGGAGGATATTCTTACTACCAAAATTTTCTACTACCAACTTACTACCCATCTAATCACCATTGAATCAAAGAGAGAGAATGTTAAAAAGTTTTTGAAAAAAGAGAAAATATTAATTCAATGGTGATTAGATAGGTAGTAAATTGGTAGTAGAAAATTTTAGTAGTAAGAATATCCCTCCTCATGCGTAAGAAGGAAAAAAATTATAAATCAGCAGCTTTCTGTTTGCGTGACTTTAAATGAAAAGCATCCATGCCTTCACAGGCAGTAGAAGCAAAGACCGATGTTTTTTAATCTTCCAAGGAATTAATCTTTCAACTAAGGAAAATTTTCAAAAGTATAAAATACTAGCAAAGGTTATAGTTATTACCTATTTTTCTTACTATCTCTTACTACCAAATTTTAACTATTGATTTTTGTCAATCTAACGATTATAATTTATTGCAAATTAATAATTAATTAATAAATATGACCCCATAAATTTTAACCGTTAGATTGACGGAAATCAACGGTTAAGATTTGGTAGTAAGAGGTAGTGAAAAAAATAGGTAGTAACTATAACTTATCCATATTACTTTTTGTGGAACATACGTTGAAGGATAAAAATTTTCTTATAACTGTATTGTTTTTTTTTTTTTTTCAAAAAAAATTCTCTCTACATTCATATACTTGCTCCGTTTTATTTTTATTTTTTATATTTCTGCTGATTCAACAATTAATAAATTAATCTTGTCAGCAAAATCATAAGGGCAGAAAAACTCTTTGTATTAGGGTGGGGTCTTGGGCTTCCCAATCATGTCGTGGAAATCCAAAATAAAATTCAAAAGCACCTCTTCAAATGATTCGGAGATTAATAATCATATATGGACCAAAACGATTCAGAAGCACCGATTAATAGTTGGATCAAAAGCCCAAACACGGAAAAGGACAAAAAACACCAACTACAATTCCACGTCAAGCTTGTGTCACGCGCATGTAACAAATGTTTGCAAGTATGATAATAACTTGGCGTTCTGTTTTTGTTGTCATGGTCTCCAAATTTCAACAGAAACATCTATTAAAACATCTTTTGCGTAGACTTCAACGACAGAAAATTCCCATCTCAGCATTGAGACATCGTGCACCAAGTAGAATGTTTGGATACCAGAAGAAGAAACAAATAACATTATTTCAAATCTCTCCTAAAAATAAATTTAGGGGTGTGCAAAATAATGGATAGAACCAAATCGAATTAAATTGTATTTTCTGAGCCAATTTTAAGTACCGAATTTGTTTTATGAACCAATTTAAAAATTGAATATAACCGAAGTATTGATTATGAAAACTCATTCGTTCAGAATTCATTTGCATATTCAAATTGATTTTGAACCGGTTCGGAATCAATTATAAATTATGAACTAAGTTTAAATTATAAATCGATTTTAAATTGGTTCAAATTGAATAAAACTATTCAGTTCTTTGAAATTATCCTGTAAGACGAATTAGAGATCCCATTCTTGCTAGCGAAATTATTTTCGACATTTTCCATTTGGATTAGCTTAAATCATATATGATTAGGTCCAATTTGTATTAATCTTTATCTGATCACCTATAAAGAATTCTAGGTCCCTTTTTTTGGGTACTAATTGTAGGTCCCTTTATTTCTCTACTCAGTTGATCCTCTCATGTGAAAAATTAACATAATAGGATCTCTACCTAATTTAAAAGATATTTGAATTACTTAAGAAATATGAATTAATCTAAATTTTAAAAAGTGATAGCAATCTATGTAGCACCGACACGGCACGCGACACGACACTCTGACACGTCAATCTTAAAAAATTATGGATTTTAACACGTTGGGACACGTTTTAATATTAAACAATATTTTTAAATTATATAGTGTATATTTCATTTAATATTCAATAATTTAACAAAAAATAAAAAAATTAATAATACCCATCAAAATATTATCTTTCAACTTTTATTTCCAATCCAAAATCACATAAGAAAAATTGATTTAAAGACGGAATCCAAGGTGTTACATAAAGGGAGAAAAAAAAAATCTGATGTAACCAATGGCAACAACATCAAAAAAATTCACTGACACACCCAATAGCAAAAATTGTAGCAACTTTCTTAACAAAAGGCAAAAACATAAACTAAAAGAATACACTGTAAAATAAGAACATCAAGAACACAATCAAACATTATAAAAGGTGGAAGCTTTAATGAAAAAAACAAGAACTGAGATGAAAGAGGGAGAGATCAAATCAGATTAGAGAGAGATTAGGGAGTAGGAGACATGGTAAAAGCGTAACAGGAATGACAACGATGGTGCTGAGATGATCTATTATTTACTTAAAGGAAAAAAGAGAGAAAATTGATATGATCATGTAGAAGTTTTACTAATATATTTTAATTTTTTTTTAAAAAAAAATTTTAAAAAATTTATGAAAATGTCATTTGACCGTGTCGGAGCATGTCGGACTCGGTCAGATTCGCGTGTCGGAATGATCAACGTGTCGGAAAAAGTTGACCGCGTGTCCGACACCGTGTCGGAGCGTGTCGCCGTGTCGGACACGACTCTCGCTGTTTTTTGGAGTGTCCGTGCTTCCTTGATAGCAATTAACATTATTGTTGAAAGAGGTAATACATTTAAATGAAATTTGAATTATATTTATTTTTTTAATTTTTGGTTGAATTATTTAAAATTAGAGTATATATAAAAAAGGTTTTTTAATTGATAACATAATTGTATTAAAACAGTATACATTTGAATTAAAATAAATGCATATATGAATGACATGTGACATAAACTCCAATACTTCTTTTTATATAATAGTATATGAATGAATTATTTGACTCGGTGTGTCCTTTTTACGACAACAACGGTCAAACATACTTAATAGTTATAGGTGTTCTCCTTCCCACGCCTCCCTTATTTTATTTTACAAACACCTCATGAGAACATAGGATTCCCATATTAATATCCCTATTGGAGTATGTGAGAACTAACATTAAAGCGAATTTAGAAAAAATATTATACTTGAGATGATTTGAGTAGATCTTAAAAGTGCTAATTAGAAAATAAAATAATAGTTACAAATTCTAAGGCCACTAGGCATCAAAATAATGTTATTGAAACTTTTGGAGGAATTTGTGTATGGGCTTCAATAGAGGGACGGCAACTCTGGCAATAAATTAACAACTTGGAATTTGAAATTTTGTAAGAAACTATGCCTTGTTAACCAAAGTTTCTCAATGAGTTTGTTGATTAACAAGTTCTCTCTAGCACTAGAAGAATAAGACATTGACTTGTGTTTTGGGTTGACTTGGTTCTGGCCTCTGAATTTTCACATAAGATAACCCAATATAGTGGGAGTTGACCAAACTCTTCGATTCCAACGTGTTTCAGCTTGTCCTTTCTTGTGAGCTGTATTTAGCCTAATGTATTGAATTGGCAGAAAAACCCACCAAACGTAATATTTGCTGCATATTCGTTTTGCTTTAAAAACTGGGACCAGTTATGCTATTCATGTTTGGTGAGGGAGAGTGGAATTTCATGAGTTGGTATTTTATCTTTTAACAAACTTGGAGGGTTTATGAATTTTATTTCTATACCTACCAATACCATAGACAGATAATTAATAGTCTCATCAAAAAGGAATAAAAGACAAAGCAAATCTACCAACAGAGGACAGTGAGAGACATTGCTCTAAAGGGTGGCCACCTTGGTTCCTTATGCTTCATCCTCATTGGAATCAGCTAACGCAAATAATAGAAGAGAGGTTGAGGGTTAAAATTGAGGTACCCCACATTGTTCTCTTTATATGCCTTGTTTTATTTGAATTTACCTTTTTCCACACACACAAAAAAAGTTTAATTTTTCCAAGGCTTCCAACATACCCACCATGTCAGAGAATTTGGGTTTAGTAAGGTTGATGACAAATTGACAAAAGTGAGAGAAAAAAAAATAACATTATGAATAATTAAATTATAAAAAATCTAATGTTGAATGGAGTAGCATCTTAGCAATGCCATTCTCAAAATTGAGATTACTAACTACAACACTAGCATCCCTACAATTGTGATCCTGACAAAAATGCCCACTAAATCTATCACTGACATTGCTTTTTACCAACTCTTTCAGAACCGACACACCACTAGTTGAAGCTGTCTCAGACCCACAATTGTCAAAAGCTTCAACTTCACCCCTTCCCTTATTCCCTCTTATTGTGATCTGTTACGATCTCGGCAAGTGTACCGAATCGCGCAAGTAATACAGTGATAAATCACAGTTCGTATCCACAGAGAGTGTGTTTAAATCAATTAAAAATCTTTCTTTTAAGATTAAATATTTCAAAAGGGTTTTGACACGAATGTCAGGATTGTGTGGGAAATTGATTTGTAAATTTAAAATACTTGTTTTTGGTTCTTTTTGAATAAGAATTGAAATAAGGGTTTAAAATATATGAGAAAAGCGCTGTAGTAGGGAGCACTCACCAATGATCCCCACCTTTTACTCTGGATTAAGTTAAGTATTAATATATAAATCGTGAATTTAGATAATTATCAGATAAAAGTATCAATAGTTAATTCTCAATCCCTTGAGGAATTAACCCTTTAATCTCATATAGAACCCTAATTCCTTGAGGTGCCCTATATGAGATCAAGCATAATGATCGATAATTGAAACATCTACAATATGAATCATGTCTATGTCTAGATCATGTTCATACCGTCGTTCTATCCCCTTTCCGGATTAAAGACCTCAGATCCCTCTTGTTGGCCCTAATCCTCAGATTTATTATTACTTACTAGATTGATCGGATCTAATAATAACAATAACAATACGAACAGAATAGAACGAAATTCAAACAGATAAATATATTCATAAAAACTCAATCCATTGTATCAGGGGTTCACAAGGGTTCGTGACCCTAACTACAGCAAAAGAGGTTCTAGCCAACCATTATCATGGCTAGAATCCAAAATTCAATTGAAAAACAAAACTAAAAGAACTACAGAAAGGTAGAAGAAGAGATCTCTCAGAACTTCCGCCTCCGAACGATCTCAGATGTGTAGAATATCAGATGTGTCTCCTAGGGTTGCCTTATGCCCTTTTTATAACTTGAAAATCCTCCTTTCCTCGCAACTGACAGCTGTCTCTCTCAATCCCACGCTTGGAGCGCAGGATCCACGCTCCAGGCGTGGAATTTCTGCCATTTTTGCTTTCTCCACGCTCCAAGCGTGGAGTTCCACGCTTGCAGCGTGGACTCACTGTTCTGAAGTCTCCTCACGCTTCAAGCGTGGATTCCTACGCTTGGGGCGTGGGGCTTCTGTCTGATTCTTCTCCTTACTCCTGTATTTGTTATTTTCCTCCTGTAAACATGAAGAATTTGAGTGAGAGAGTGTCTGACAATTTTATTCAATAATTTCACCACATATACACTTTATATACAGTTTTAGATCTGATTTCCTGCTGTTTTTGATCTATAAAAGTATATATGCTGGGAGCATATCAAACAATTCCCAGATTTAAACATTGCTGTCCTCAGCAATAAACTGATTCAAACTTAGAATTTCGTACAGTAGTGTTTCAACACAATATCAACCAAACACTTGAAGAAACCATTATGTCATGCCTGACTGAATTCTGCAAGAATTCTGATGATGCCATCAATTCTCTGCAATTTCATGAATGTAATCTGAACATCCCTCACCAAGAC
Organism: Gastrolobium villosum; assembly: GCA_032173675.1. Classification (NCBI taxonomy): domain Eukaryota; kingdom Viridiplantae; phylum Streptophyta; class Magnoliopsida; order Fabales; family Fabaceae; genus Gastrolobium; species Gastrolobium villosum. The sequence continues at coordinate 1,888 of JAVKPL010012296.1, read as the reverse complement.
AAACTATATCACTCTCACTCTTGTGTTTTTAGGGTGTCAGACATACATAACCATCACAGCTGAAACACTACCATAGGCTTGATCATATTCTCAATATCCTTAAAATTGAAGGATTCAAACACATGCATTTAACTGATCAAAGGACTTTCAATGGTTTTAATTTGGCCTGGCTAAGGTGGGAATTTTGTATGGAGAGTGGCTTCAAATGCTATGAGATTGACACTGAGAGCTTATCAATTTTGCTCCACTAACTCGCCCACAGAATTTCGGGAAGTCAATTCCTATGTTTGACCAATTTATTCACACTGCTTCACCCGCATGTTTTTCTTTTTCCTTTTTTTTTCTCTTTTTTCCTTTTTTTGTTTTTTTCTTTCTTTCTTTTCCCTTTCAATCTGCTTAGTGTAGTGGAGCTTACCTTAGATATTTTCTCTCTTTTTGAGAAAAATCAGTAGTTCAATCTCACTTAAGGTAAGTTCATCATGGATAGGTTAAGCAACAATTTGGTAGTCACCAATGAATAGGTTCAAACCTCAAAGGGATAACAATGGAAGATTAAGTATACAGGTGAGCTTTTATGGCCAGAGCTATCAAGAACAATTTGCCTTATCATATCAGTTAAAATGCATGCCTTGTAGAGAAACAAACCAAGTTCTAGAGTGCCAGTACAGTGAGGCCTCTCAGAAAAAAATTTTACTGTCTAGGCTCAAACCTCAAAGCTATGATTTCAGACTAGAATTCACAGAGATATCAGGCATATCATCAATCTTAGCACATAATTTCAGACAGACGAACAATTCTAATCTCTACTCATGCCAAGTGACATCATGCCAAAACTTTCAAAGCTTAATGTACTTCCTAAGATGAATTCAATCATTTGTTTAAGGAAGCAACATCTAAATCTGAGATTATCAATAAGCATATTCCAACAACCAACATACATACAGGCATATTTCAAAAAAATTTTTGCTGAATTTTTAAAATTGCTTAAGCTAAGACAGATATTTCAACTGAAAATGTAAGTTGGTTCGAATATCTCCCCTGAAATGAAGTGTGGTTCCACAATTGCAGCTAAATTGCAAGAACAGGTGGGCAAGGTCATCCACCATTCCCAGATTTTAGAAATTGCTGTCCCCAGCAATAACTAAGTTCAATCGATAAGAACGGCTGCGCAATTAAAGCACACATCATTAACAATAATATATCAGCAAAACATTGCGAGAGAGCCTGAGATGTTCATATCCAAAAAGTACTTGACCCTAACAAAATCCTATTGGTCATTTAAACAAAACACAAAATTTAACAATGTCCGAAAATAAATAAAAGTAACAACAGCCAATGATCGAATCCTCCATATTATGCTGCTGGAAGGAGCTAAGGACTGCGGATCAATCCCCATCTTCAAGCACATGGCCTTCATCATGGCATGCATCTCGAGTATGATCGGAGAGTCCTCATAGAGTGGCTGACGAGCAGATGAGGATGCTGCTGATGTCTGGGATGCTGGAGGTGCCTGAGGTACTGGTGGATCCTGTGGCTCTGGAGGGGGTATAGGATTTCCCTGGCTATTGAGAAGCCATGCTGCATGTTTTTCAGATTCCTTGTAATATCCTTCCAAGGCAGGCTTTGTCATAGGCTTTTCAGCCTTTACATCCAATGGCTCATTAGCAGGAATTTCAACCCCAGCTTTAGTACACAGCTGGGAGATTAAAGAGCTGTGAGCCAATAGATTATTTTCCTTGCTCTGGGTTATCATGTGGACAATCCTGTCAGATAAAATGGCAGCAATATTCAAATTTTTATCCCTCATCAGCACATAATATAGCACAGCCCTCTCGACATTAACATCACTTTTGTTCGTAGAAGGGATAACGGTTGCATTCAACAAAAG
>JAVKPL010012295.1:0-59776 GCA_032173675.1 Gastrolobium villosum | reverse complement strand
GAACCTTCCAAGGTGTCCACCAGGTGCGAGCTTCAGAAGGTTAGAGCCTCTCTGACGAGGACGCGCCGCTTTGCTGTGATTTTTTTGGCTGCAAATGAAAATGGATTTTGATGTGGATGCTATGAATATATACTTACTTTCTTTGGGCTTGTTGTATGGGCTAAATACTTGAAACATAAGTTTTTGGGCTTAGTCTCTTCAGGCTATAATTTTATTTTCTGGGTTTTGTGTGTGTGTGTTATGATTAATTATTGAAAAAATTGTATTTCTCACTAATCTTTTTTCTCTCCACTTTATAATGGGACTCAGTCATTTTTACATGAATGTGACAGAGAAAATTTTCTGTAGCAAAAACAAAAGTATTAAACCCATTATTTATTGTAGGCTTTTCATGTGATAAAAATTTGAGAAAAATATTTCTGTTTTTACTGCAAAAAAAATTTCTGTCACATTTTACATAAAAGTTAGTGGATCCCATTAAAAAGAGAAGAGAGAAAAGATTAGTAAAATCAACTTATTTTTATGTGAGTATGGTAAAGAATTTTTTTTTTTTTTGCAGCAAAAGCAAAAATATTAAATCCAGATATATTAATTTTCTTAAGTAACTCTGTGACTACTACTTGGTTCTCAATTTGGTAAATGGTTGGAATATCTTATTGATATGATATTGCTTGCATTCAAATTGATGCTGCTATTCCAAAAGAACTAATATGAAAGATATCGTATAGAAGCAATTGACTGAGCAACTAATCATATGTGTCGGGTGATTGCATAATTATCAAGATATTGCCATCTCTACTAAGTAATAGTCTCTTTGGAGTCTTTGGGCCTTTCACTGATTAGGCCTATATCCAGGATGGAATAGCTCAAAATCAAGTAATATATAAGAGATTCCGTTGTTAATACTTAAGTTGCTGAATGTGATTAAGTTAATGGTATAGCTTATAAAAACTAGAAAATGTTACCTCGAGCGATTGCCTAAGAAAAGAAAGAGAAAATCTTGATAAAATTTCCTATATGCATCTCGTGTTGTTTTTTTTAATTAAATCATGACACATTTCCTACATTTTCTAGGTTTCTTTTTCTTTTTTCTAGTTTTTATTGTGTTACGGTTAATTATTGAATTATTTATTATAGGCTTTTCATGTGATAAAAATTTTCTTTCTGTGTAGTTGTCAATATGACAGATATATTGAAATGAACAAATTAAAAATGACCCAATGATTCTCATCAGAGAGGGAAAAAAATTTGTTATAAAACGATGTCATTGTGAGCTAAACTAATATTAATTATGTCTAAAAAAATTAACATTAATTATTCTTCAACGACTCTGTGACTATTACTTGGTTCTCAATTTCGTAAATGGTTAGAATGGCTTCTTGATATGATATTGCTTACATTCAAATTGATGCTGTTATTCCAAAGGAACTAAAATGAGGTCAATTTTACTTAGATTTGATTCGGAAAGAAAATATTACTTTGAAAATTGATATGCCCTTTACATTGAAAATGTTCCTATTAATCCAAGAGTAAACATCATTTTTGATTCCTGAGAATATCTACGAAATCCTTTTTAGTCCCTGGCAATAAAAAAAGACCAAATTGGTCCCTAAAATTATGAAAAAAGGGCCCAATTGTAATAAGTACTCCTTGGTCCTTTTTTCATCATTTTAGGGACCAATTTGGTCCTTTTTTATTGTCAGGGACTAAAAAGGATTTCGTGAATATTGTCAGGGACCAAAGAGGGTGTTTACTCTTAATCCAATGAAGAGAGCCGCCATTAAAACAGTAAAAGAAGACTCACAAAACTGAAACCCGAAACGGAAGTATGTCGAAGTGTGGCTTTACACAAATTTGGCAACCAAAAGCCACACTGAATCATTGATAATAGACATTAATTAGCCCCTCCCCACTTTCTCTTCTTTGATACATCTACACCATTAAAAATATCTTACATAATAACATAGACCTATGTGTCTACTCGAAGGTAATATCTCTAAAATAGTTAAGACAACAGTTGTTATGGACCATAGAATCAGCTGAAAAATATGTTGTGCTCTTCAGCTTTCTAACATATACACATATACTATTATGGCTGTGGTCAAAGGACTATGGTTACATTTACAGGCTTTACAGCAATTGCAAGACACTCCTATGCCTTGCTGCTGCTGGCTGAGCAAAACCTGTGTCTTCCATCCAAGTCTGACCTAGTGAACTGTAAAAGGAGATGTTACAATAAAAACAGACATGAAAACAAAAGAAAACTACAAAATATGAGAAGAATAAAAACAAATACCAATCAACAAATTGCTTGTGGTTAAGCGGTTTGACACGATAGATCATTTGTCTGCGGCTTGACATCAATTCCTGCAGTAACTCCTACTCCCAATGAATTGACATCATATGTTGACAATACCTTCTTCTGAACAAAGCAATAAAGATAAACTAGTCAAATTTCATCTTTAAAGATAAATCACACAAAGGTTTCATCCAAGTTCATTCATAAAGACAGCTTCATGAGAATCATTAAGCATCACTAACTCTTTATTTTGTCTTAGTTTCTTCCCCCAAAAATGAAGCAGATGAGATAGGCATTCAGAAATCATCGTAAGTAAGCAGAGGGTCAAGAAACTGAGGTGAGGTGAAGTTTGATGTTGTCAGATATTACTTTAATTTTGTTATTAATATAGGACAATCACTGTCTTCCTACACATACAGACTCTATGATAAGTTCATGTTGTATTTTTAGAAAAATTAATTTAATGGCAAAGCTCTTCATACTTTTCTTTTTGTCCTGAAGAAAGATATTTACTCCTGGTCTTGAAGGGCTTATTTGGTCGTAGGGACAGATCCAGAAAATAAGTGTTGACGGGCCTATTACAAGAGTTAAGATATTTAAATAAAAAAATTTAGATTTAAGAAATAAATGTATCGTAATTTTATCAAAGTTGAGCAGATGCTCTTAATTTGTATGTATCTTTCAATGTATTTGCAAAGTATTTGCATCAAGGAGATGGGGTTTCATATCATACATATAGCAAAGCCAGTGTGATATTTATGGATTTGGCATTTCAATTTGATGAACCGCAACAACTAAATATGATTAATCAGATTACAAAATAGTATAGATCAGTCAATTCAAACAAAATGATACTTGGACAGAATACAATTACAGTTCTTTCAAAACAGAATTATTATTTTTTTTGGCAAATATGTTGCAAAACTATATAATCATAATTGAGATTGATTTTGAAACTTACAATGGGCTCAAAGTCAGGGCTAGACAAGTTGACAGTAAGATTTCTCATTAACAGTAAGACCTGCAGCAGAACACCAAACATTCGTTTATGAAGAGTGAAGACAGTTCGGGAAATGGTAAGTTGTTTTGGGCCTTTTAACCTTGAAAGTGGTAAGTATCCCTTTCTTTCATTCATAAAGACATACCACTCTAGGCACATATCAAAAGTCATGAAGTATAGAACAGTAATATCAAGCTCGAGTGTTATAGTATGATGATCATTATGTTAGCATATTTAAAAGCTCATCCAGACTCAATTTAGTCTAACAATTTTGCCAGTTAGACGCATAACAGTGATTCTTTAGCTTTAACAAACTTTACATAAAGCTTTCCACCACAGTAAAATCAACTGCCACACACTGGTGTTTCCCATGACATTTTGATTAGCTTATGTGATCTCACTTTACCTTCCTTCAACACGCTAGTATAAAATAACCATATTCAAAGCCTTATAGAGTCAAACTATTTTAAGCTAAAAAGGAATGGAGCAATCAGCTTTATATTTCACTACTTATCGAAGTGAGAAAAAAACATAATGTTTCATACTTCACAACTAAAAGGGACCATAAAAAAGCCACTAGGATTAATCTAGTGATGAGGGTTCAAATCTCAGTGCCATCACTGTATAAAAAAAAAGGACCATAAAAGGCAACCAGTGCATATTTATATGTAATTTGGAAGTTTATATTGACCACTACTTTAAAAATTGAGAACCTAGCTACACCTTCCGACATGGTTCATGAAAAGTTCAAGGAAAATTGTAACAAGCCTAATGTTAGAGAACATTCTGGGCTGACAAATTCTGGCAAGAAGATTCTTAGTCTGAATCTACACTAAGAAATTTAGAATAATTCTAGTTTATTTTAATTCTGTCCACTTTGATATCAACATGCCTGTTTCCTTAATTTCAAATCTTGTTTTGACAGACTCAATCATTCAAAAATGTTATCATTCTTATTTCCTTGGAAATTATAGTAGGATTTCTTCTTCCCCTGAAAAATGATCCACACACTTCCAGTAGAATAAAAGTTAAACAGAAAGGCTATATCATTTCATGCTACCAGGAAACCATAAAAATTATCTTCCTCAAAATGGCTTCATCAAGTTTCCTAATTCTGCTTTGGGAAGAGGAAAAACCATTCATTGTAACCCTGCATCCTGTAAGTCTTGGTTTGTCTCATGACACCAATATTTTTTTTAAGTGAATCAATACCTATCTGATTACATAGCTAAGTTTCACCTCTGAAATTACTTCTTCAGGGGTAAGGGGGCTGCATGTTACCTAATTAAGTGATGATAAGTTTCATTCATGTATTCAACTCACAGTTTCAAAATTTATAGGATCCATTTCCTTCAGCTTCTGGACATGGCCGTTCGTATCTGGATCAAAAACACTTCCAATGAAACTGTAAACTTCAGAAAAGTCTGGCAAACCTGTGAAATATGGTCAAAATGACACATAACCATATGAAAATGAATACAAAATAAAAATCAATATAAGCAGAAATCAATATATAAGAAGACTACCATGAAGAACAGGAGCTTGTTTCCCTTGCTTTGATATGTCAGAAGTTGGTATCATTCTAGTAGAGTTCCCAACACCACTAAGACTGCTGTTGCTAATCTGTGTCATCCCGTTTGATCCAATATCAGCTGAATCAGTAACGTCATATAAGATTACAAGTGATGGAAAGTTCCATTTAGTACAGCCAATGTAGACTATAGACATCAAACAAAGGGGCTGACCCAGTTCAAATACCCACTTCGTGAGTGTCTGGGGAAGGAAATACTCTAGGCAGTCTTTCCCTTGCTTTTTGCAGAAAGACTGATTCGAACCCGCGACCTGACACACCACGGCAAGCAAGCTTACCGCTGAGCCAAGCCAGCCCTTCATTTCCATAAAAATAAAAAATAAATAGACATCAAACAAACAACAATAAAAATAAGTATGCATGCCTTCATTTCCATGAAGGTTGTTGAGCTCATCCTGACAGATCATGGATTTATTGGATCCGGCATTCATCAGCAGGGAAGTTTCATCCCATGTGGTATACCGAGGTGCAAGGGTATTTGTAGAAGAAGCATAAGCAATGGATGCTGGAAGTGGCAACAAAACTGGCAACCCAGAAAGTAGCATGTCAGGGATGCATGAAATGTTGTGCTTTTAGAGACAGAATATCACCATCCCAAATAGAAGCAAACCATTTTTTGATGCCTTTTGAGGGTAAGGATGAGCAGCTTTGCGCTTAGGACGAGGAGGAGGCACATGTGCTACTGTCCCATTCTTTTGAACTTTCAGGAAGTATTTTTGGGCATGGCTTCGTATCTGAGAAAAGTTATTAATTAGTAACAAATAATCCCTGAATAGAACACAGACATGAAAAAAAGAAAATAAAGACATAGAGCTGAAAAGCAGTATCCTAACCTGAATAACTGTTTTTGAACCTACAAAATCTTCAATTTTCTTCCAATCCCTGTCAAATCTGAATATTCCACAAGATGTCAGTAATTGGTTGCAGAGTACTTCACTTAATTTAAAGCATAAAGGCTACATCTGAGGCAGGCCAAAAAATAAGGGCTGAATGATAGATACCATTGACGAGTTAGAAAATTTGCCCTGTTAATTAATTTTATACGAAGGACTTAATGCATAAGCTACCAAAGTAATTGTAAAATTCTCTTACTTAAGTTTCCTTGGTTGAGTAGATAAATGAGAATATGGAGAATAGAGCTCAAACAGACTAAAAAATTAGTACATGTTATTTCCAAATTTTCTACCTAGGCACTTTCCACCTACTCACCACAATTGTACAGTTTTTCTTACAACCTACACGTCTTAGCATCAATTGGATTCTCTCGGAGAGTAAAACGAATTAGAAATGCTAATATTTGTTCATATAGAAAAGAAACTGAATTCTGAAAGGGGTTCTCGGTTTGATGGGGAAAAAAATAAATAATCTAGAAAACATTAAGAACCTTAAAGAAATAAATGAATAAAGTGAAATCCATTCTCAAAAAAAAAAAGGAAAAAAAAGAGGAAGAAACATATGGACTCACAATTGAAGAGCTTCGAGAAACTTGTCGTGTTCTTCCTCAGTCCAGCTCTCCCTGGACTTGGTGATGGTGTAAGGCTTTCTGACCTTCTTGCCAGAACCATCAGTGGCTGTTGTTGATGTAGCCATTGACTGAGAAATCGAAGTGTTGGAGTTCATGCTCTGCCACAAATGACATAGACTATTATGTGACTTCTTATGAGAGGTTTGAGATAGAAAGAGAGGGAGGAGAGAGAAAGACAGAGAGTAACTGGGATGGGATGTGACGTGGCGGGGTGGGGTGGGTATATGTGCGGTGCACAATTTGAGAGCATAACAGTTACCACAACTTCCCCTACGCTGATTTCCTCGTCCCATGTTCTATCCCATGAGAACGGAACATTGTCGTGGGATTTCATACACCACACGCACGCATGTAACAAAAGTTATTGGGAAAACTGTTTATTTTTTTAACTACAGAACTTATATTCTTTAACTCTCACAAAGAGGTGGGACCCACATCTTTATTTTTTATCAAGTCTCTCTCTCTTATCCTTTATCTATCTCTTTTGAAATGACACAACATTACATCCTTTAAAATGACACACACTTTACCCAAAGTTTTAACGTTTACCCTCAAGATGAATTATCAAATTTGATTATTAGGTAGGCCATTCTTCTTAGAGCACGTTGGTATTAATTTTTTTAGGTTAAAAATTACTTTTAATTTTTAAAGTTAAAAAAAAAAATTATAAGCTGTTGAATGATTATATAATATTTTTTTAACTTAAAAGCTGTTATTTAAAAAAACATATATTTAAACAAATAGATACAACTTAAAAAAGAAAAGGTTTTTGGCTTTTAAATTTTTTTTATTATAAAAATAAGCTCTCTTTATAATAAGGGTTTTCATTTTATCATTTAACATACCAGAACAAACTTTCCTACACACAACATTTTGTGGGCCCACATATTTTAAAATTAAAAAAAGAAAAAAAATATGGCACGCAAAATGAATATCTATAACATTACACAATCACTTTTCCTACAACATAATAAACATAAAACCCTTATAATAAATCTAATTTCTGCTTACAAAGAAAAAAATAGATTAAAAAAAATCTTCCAAACAAATACTTAGTGCACACACATCTAAGCCATTACGAATTTGTTGCCCAAATTGTAAATTTTAAAAATAGAGTAAATTACAACAAAAAATATAATCTCCACTTTAGTCCTTTATAAAAAGAAATTAGTCTCGAAATACCTAAGAAATTCAAAGTGGACCAATTTTAGTCATTTTAAGAGACTAATGTGGGTCTTTTTTGAATTTGTGAAGAACCTCAACTTCGACTGAATGGGTCCACCTTGAATTTGTTAGGGACCTCGAGTCTTTTTTTTTTTGTAAGAGACTGAAGTGGGGACTATGTTTTTGTTAAGGACCCAAAATTATATTTACTCTTAAAAATATGTATTTTTAAAATTGTTTTGGATAAATAAATGATATTTTGTGTATGAATTTGAATATTTTTATATGAAAAATAATTATTTAATTTGATCACAATCAATTATTGATAATATAATAAAAAAATATGTATGACTTTTAAATGGGTTTGCTTTTTCTGCAGTTACTGCAGATAAGTTATCTGCAGTAAGCCAATACGATGTCGTTTTGGGGCGAAAATCATCGTGTTTTGTAATTTTAATTTATTTCAGGGTTATAATAGTCTTTATATTTATAATTTTTTAAGATTTCAAAATCAAAATGACGTCATTTTGTGAATAAATACAGATAATTTATTTACATTAACTACATAAACATTTTTCCCTTTTTAAATAAATAATTCTGAAATAACATGATGAACCATTTTTCTAAGTAAAAAGATCCAAATCCTTTAGGGTGTGTTTGTTTCAAGAGTTTTTCTTGGTTTCCTCGCTAAGTGTAGAAGACAATATCAATTCCCTGTGTTGGGTTAACAGATATGATAAATTTTATCCATCTAACTCACTTGCCTATCAATCACAATCCCATGTAAAAAAACACAAAAACACTGTTGCAGAAAGCATCTCAGGAGGTGGTATTTTTATGAGAAAACCGGCTAAGTTTGAGTGTGCAAGTAGTTTGGAGTGGGTAAGTAGATCCTTTAGGTGTGATTCCCATCAATATTTTATCTTCAACCAAACACATATCCAGGAATTTCTTTAATTTTCCGGGTAAAATTTTGCCCAACCAAACAACTTTTTTAAAACTTTCCTATCTAACTCACTTTACCTACATATACCTAGTATTTACATTTCCCTAGTAAAAAAATTTCTCCTCAACCAAACACTTCCTTTCGTATCATGTGACACCTCATCCTCTTTGACGATATGGGCATGTGTTTCATGCACTAGATATGGCAATTTTCTATTTTTTATTGTCTATGTCATCTGACTCCAGGATGGGGATTAGGGATATTTTTTTTAAGGTTATATTACTCTCATGTTACATGAGGTAATATAACTTTCTACACATCCATCAATTTTTGTGCTTTTTTTTCTTTTTTAATAAATAATGGAACCCACTACACCATTGTATCTACAACATGAGATACTATATCTCCTATTACATAAGAGTAATATAACCTTTTTTTTATTATAGACCATGTGTACAATCTTTTAAGCAATGTTATAAAACCCGGACCGACCCGGCCGGGTCGACCCGTAAACCGGTGAACTTGTCATGTAACCGGTCCGGTTTTCATATTGGACCGGCCATGTTACAGAACCGGTGTGACCCGGTGCGACCCGACCGATTTTCATAAAAACCGGTGACCCGGTCGGTTGAACCGGTGACCCGGCCCGGTCTATAAAAAAAGAAAATAATAATAATTTATTTTCATAAATTAATGTCTTTTGTTTTTACTCTCAAACACAAATGGTTTGTTTTCTTTTGAAATATTTGAAGATTTGTAGCTTATTAACTTACATAGATTATGTACCTACAACACTAATATTATCTTGATTATGCAATATGTAGGGAATTTTGATTTGATTTATAGTTAGAGATGTCATTTACTGAACCTGAAACACTAGTATCACAAATATTATATGTTTGATTGATCTTTTGTTGGACAATGATGTGTAATTTATTATTTTCATATTAAAATATTTGAAATTGGTATTTGTTTTACAAGTATTTAAGTATATTTATAATTTTTTAATATAAATTGTAGATTTACATATACTTACCGAATCATGCGGTTGAACCAGTGACCCGCTGATTGAACCGGTGACCCAGTACTTTGATCGGATCAATAACCGGGCCGAGTTTAATAACATTACTTTTAAGTGTATTTTTTCCAAAAAAGGAAAAAATATCTTCCACTTAAATCCTTTTATTCTTTTCAAATCTCCCCAACATCCCTTTTTATTTTTACATTTTAGGGCAAGGATTGTGAAGCCCCGGATCACCTAAAATAAGCTCGGGGATTAGAGGCATGGATCTACTTAGCTGTGTCACGAGAATACACTGGGTAAGCCATCACGTATCCATCACTCTCACTCTATATTTCGCTTTTATTTGTACAGTGATTTGATTGTTGGAGTCATATGCATCACCATACTAGGAAAATATATAAATTTGTTACATTATTGGATAGGATATGATTCTACGTTGAACACAAATAGTTAGTTTTTATCTTATTTCGTTGTGATCTTATTTTCACCTAATACGGTGTACTCTCGTATTTATATAAGACGGTTCTGTATTATTAATAAAGTCGATTAAGTTAAACACAAATTTATCCTGGTATTAGAGAATTCATAGAGGAAAAAAATGGTACTAAAGTTGGTAAAATGGGACCATTTGTCCTGTCCTTTAATCCCCCAAAAATAAGGTGAGGGAAGATTGATTCGTCATTAATAATTTGGTGAAAATATTAATTCATCTCATTTAATTTAAGATAACTTTGCATGTCAATCCAACAAAAAAATTATTTTTTTCCAATATGTCTTTTAATTAAAAAAAATGAGAAAAATATTTATCATTTTAAATGAAATGAAAATTTGTTTGATATATATTTGATGATTATTATACTCTCTATTCTCCACAAAATTAGGAAGAGAGTATCATTTTAAAATATGTATTAGTGTTTTAGAATAAAGATAAAATTAAAAAATAAATATGAGAATTCTAAAACGCTAATATATATTTAAATTAATTTTATTACATGAATAAATCATTTTATGTCTCACTTTAACCAAATTAAATCGGGTGAAAAATAGTAAATTAGTAATCATTCATTGATTGATTAACAATTAGTCATTAAAATGATTTTCTTTCCCCTGATTGAAGAGAATTACTGATCATTGATTCATTTATTTTTGTTGTAACATTTTTTTATAACATTCCACTGATTTATTAATAAATAATTGAAATTTCCTCACATACATAATCATATGAAATGACATGAAGGATGCACTCTCAATATTACTTTATTTGAATGCAGGAGGGGCTATGTGTCGCCGTAAGGGTGTGGTTGGAGAGTGCTTGATATAGCGCGTTGTTGATGATCAGACAGGAGGAGTAGGGGGCGATTTTTTGTTAAGAAGGGGAAATGATCGGGGAGCATAAAAGTAGTGGATCCCACTTAATTCGGCGACTGCTCCTGACCACTAGTTTTGGGAACCACAACGACGACGTGTCAATGGTGATCGCTGAGATGCCCCACAAGGATCTTGTGGTTCCCAATAATTTAATGTTTCTTTCCTAACCTTTGTGGTACTCGTTGGATAACCAAAAAGGCAAAAACAACAGGTGTGTTTGAATGATTTTTTTTTTTCAAAAATTATTTTGAATATAAATTTTAAAAACTGATTTTAACATTAAAAAAATAATAAAATTTGTTTGAAGGTAGTTACTTTTAAAATTATAAAAAAGTTATAAATATTTACAAATATATTATTAACAAGTTTCATAATCATGATATTGCCACCACCAAAGTAATTTAAAATTAAAAAAATAATTTATTTACCAAAATATTATTAATGAGTTCTCATATTACTAAAAAATAGATATTATTTTTAAAATTAATGTTACGGGACACTCCTATCAAACAACTTTTTTGTTTTAAAATTAAAATTTTATTATGCAGAACAAAAATCAAACAGAGTCAATTTCTCTTGATTTTCTTATAAGGATGAAATGTTATGTCTATTTATTTTTCATGCCTATTTTATCTATTTATCTCTAATATTTTTAAATCAGAATTCTAAGATGAGATAGAAATGATCAAAATTAGTTAAGATTCTGACAAATAATATTAGAGATGAATAAGTAAAACATACAATAAAAAAGACAAATATACTTTTACCAAAAAAAAGACATATATACTATCCCCTGCCTTTTTGGGTTTGTTGTAGGAGAGGAATTCTGAAGGCAAGTTTGCGAAGTCATATTTAAATTTTTATAAGAAAAGCAAGTACCATCTTGTAGTAAATCGACCACTCATTAGAGCTAAGAGAAAATAGAGACCCTCACCCACTCAAATCGTGCCCTACTTTTATGCTTCTTTTTTTGTGAAGCAATAAGCTTATCTATCTGTGCAGTGTGCATTGCTGCATTGCTGTAACATGCCTGACAGTGACCAAATCATGCGAGTTGCGAAGAAGAGCGAGATGCTAGGCGCTGTTATGTCCAAGCCAAGTTGTGACCTACAGCGAATTCGACCTACCCCATGTGAATATGCTTATTCTTATAGGCGAGAATACCTTAGGTGTTATAGATATATTGAATTTCTGATGTATTTTTTAGGATGTGCATGAGTCGAATCGAATCGGATTTTTTGAAAAATTGAAATAAATTGGTTTAAATGGTTCGGTTCGAAAGTGGTTTGATTCGATTCAAAACTGGTTCGGATCGGGAGTGGTTCAGTTCGAAAGTGATTCAGTTCGGTTCAAAACTAATTCGGTTAGGAAGTGGTTCGGTTCGGTTCGGAACCAGTTCGGTCGACCCTCTTTTGAAAAGAAAAAAATTTAAAAAATAAAGTTATAAAAATTAATTTGGTTCTGTTTGAAAATGGTTCGGTTCGGAAACGGTTCGGTTCTTAAACCGGTTCTAAAAACTGGTTCGGTTCATGAACTGGTTTTTAAAAATCGGTTATTTTATGGAGCGGTTAGGTTCGGTTCATGATTCGATCCAATTTTTTGGTTATTTTGCACACCCCTAGACTATTTTTTACAACACATACCTTATTTTTTATCAAATAATTATTTAATCTGATTTTAAAAAAAATTATTTATTAATAATTTGAAAAAAAAAATTTATATTATGAGTGAAAGACACATTAAAATCATCCGTGCATCCGTAACACGTAACACCTAAGAAACTTTCCTTATAGACATGTTTCTTTAAATATTTAAACATTAAAATTAAGTAATCTTAATTCTTTAAATATAAATATAATTTATCAAACTAATATACAAATATAAATCATTATTATTTATACACATTTTCCCATCTAAAATTGTTATTTTTTACTTTGTGCACACACGTGTTTACGTAAGTTATTCACTAGCTAGCTTATAATGTCAAGTTTGAGCTTGACTTATTTATACAATCGAGTCTAAAACTAAGCTTAAGTTTTTTAAGATCACTTTATTTTGGTAAGCTAAGAATCAGTCTAAATTTAAGTTAAAGTTTAAAACACGTGATTAATTGATAAATCAATAACCCACATTAAAGAGAGAAAAGTCTATAAAGACTAAAGAGAACTAACATGGTTACTGTTGTAATATTCAAATTTCCCAAAAAAAAAAAATAAAAAAATTTGAAGCTACTAACACTGATCAGGATTTGAGGCCTTGAACGCTATTTGAGCGCAGATAGCTTGAATATATATGTGTGTTATATAATAAATGTAATATAATGGTTAAATAATCAAATATAAATAAATACTAAATATAAAAATAATATAATAATAATAATAATAATTGATAAATAAATGAATATATGTATATGTAAATAAATCACAGAAAGTAAATAAAATCCTATACATATAAAACACATGGAAGTACCTCGACAAATGCTTACAAACTCTTTTCTATAAACATTTACGTTGATGGTTACGTGGTTAGTTATCATATGAAAAATAATGATTACTTAATTACAATTTAACTAGTTTTGTTAAAAGCTAACGACATACGATAATTATTCGAACGTAAGCAAGTCTCTCTCTATGTATATCTATGTTGCAATCCATAATAGGAGGAAAAAGAAGAAAACAGCATAGAGAGAGAGAGAGAGAGAGAGAGAGAGAGAGAGAGAGAGAGAGAGAGAGAGAGAGAGAGAGAGAGAGAGAGAGAGAGAGAGAGAGAGAGAGAGAGAGAGAGAGAGAGAGAGAGAGAGAGAGAGAGAGAGAGAGAAGGAAAGTGATGAAGCAGAAGGTAATATTGGGTGATGAAAAATGTTCTCTTATTTTTTTATGGGTTTATCATCTATCATTTAACAATACCAGAAAAACTTTCCTACACTCACAAAATTTTGTGGGGCCCGCAGTAAAAAAAAAAAAACTCTGGCACGCAAAACGAATCTCTATAACATTACACAATCACTTTTCCTACAACATAACTCTTATAAAACCTTTTTTTTATTCTTCAAAATGAAGATTAATTTTACTTGTCATTGTCATTCTGCCAAACTCTTTTTATTCTTTAAAAACTTTTTATTCTTTATTTCAAGTTTACTTCGTTACAACAATTTGATTTCATTCAGTGATTTTATTTCTTACAGTATCTTTATTTTCTTTTAAATTTAATTTCCTTTCACAAATTGATTATCAAGTGGAATAATTAAATGGTACCAATTAATTATGAAAAGAATGTGTAAATTTAACTGATGAAGACTGCTATGAACTGACCCACAGAGTTTGGGTTCAGAGGATTATATGGTAAGAGACGCCTTATCGTGGCTTGAGCTCCTCCACAATAAATCTTTCATATGCAGAGAACGACAAAGTTGGAAAATTATTTAGCTTCAATTAAATATTACAAAATGCATTATTTATTATATTACTTAATTTTATGAAATTATCTGAGAGAATGGTATTTTTCTTTATTACGGCTGGAAATGGTTATAGTTAGAAAACCTCAATATTATTGAAAATTTTCTCACGTTTGTTTATTTTTATGCTAACCTTTTCAGAGAATCATAATGCCTAGCCTAAGCTTGTCAGGTGAAGGATGGAGTATAAATGTTTACTCTTATGACGATCGCATGGAATTTTATATTATAGTAGGAAATCAAAGAGTTGCTCTAATATTCTTTGTTAAAAGTGTTGAGACCTATACCTATAGACTAGATTAGGACAAGACTTTTGTAATGTATAATTATTTGATGCGAGGATGTAAAATTTAAGTTAAAGTTATGTAATATATAGTAGAATGTAGGACCAATATAAAATAATTTTCATATGTACCTAACTTAATGTTATGTATAAAGTAACGTTGGTAGATGTTTATGTTGTTCCTTTTTAATTTTTCTTATCATCAATAGTAAAATTTAATAAATCAATCTATATTAATTAATAACACTAACTCCTCTCCATTTTGTTTCTTAATGCTTATACATAAAAAGAAAACTTAACAAAATCATGTAATATTCCTTATAAAAGTTAATTTTAAAGGATGTTATATTTTATGCTATTAGAGCAGCAGTTCAGGTAAATAAAGGACCTAAATTATTATAGTTTTTGGTATTTTATCATAGATCATGCATATTTTGAGTTATTTTAATGAGCCTGATCAACTCACTATCATAAAATAATATATGTAGATCTATGGCAGATAAAAGACAGCCATCTTCAACTTCTAAACCAGAAGTTATCCTAGTAACTAATGCATTACCCGGGTGGCAGAAGGTCATAGAGAAAACATTGTAACTAATCAGCAAATTATTCAGGAGCTGAGGGAAGATCGTACAACCAGAAATCACACCTATAATAATGAAAGTGAAAATGGACCTAGAACTGCCAATACTCAGGAAGGACCTATTCTGACTACAAAGGACACAGAATTTCGTAAGTATAAACCATCCACTTTCGTGGAGACTATAACCCTGAGGCAGCCATAGAATGAGTGAAAGAGCTTGAGAAAATATTTTTGATAATGGACTGTCCTAATACTCATCGTGTAAATTTTGCCACATACTTGTTGATTGGAGAAGCAAAGTATTGGTGGACAAATACCAAAAGATATTTCCAAAGCTAAGAAACAAATATTACTTGGACAATCTTTAAAGATCCCTTTTTGGAAAAATATTTTCCTCAAAGTGTAAGAAACAAAAAAGAAATAGAATTCCTTGAACTAAAACAAGGAAACACGACTGTTGGAGAATATGTGGCAAAATTTGAGGAATTATCCAAATATTCTAATTATATACAGAATCAACCTAATGAGGAATGACTGGCAACTAATTTTGAATATGGACTAAAATATGAACTAAAAAGTATGATAATAGGACACCAAATTAGGAATTTTTCATCACTAATAAACAGGTGCAGAGACATTGAAGCAAGTATGAAGGAGGCTGAGGATGCAAAAGAGAAAGATAGAGCATCAAATCGAAGAAGGAATGATGACAATAACAAAGTGAGGTTTTCACGAGTGCAAAACTCGAGAAACAATTTTGCTAGCAATGGAGGGAAGAAGAATGTGGGTCGAACGAATTCCCAGATTCACGTATGTCCAAAATGCAAGAAAAATAGTGCTGGAGAAGAGCCGTGTGCTTTAAGTGTGGGAAGCCAAGACATATGTTGAGGAATTATCCTCAGAATCAAGGTCAGAATTCATCAAACCAATCTGCAACAAGAGGAAGAATTTTCACACTAAGTGGTCAAGAAGCAGCACAAGCTTCAAACTTGGTTCAAGGTACGGGCTTAATACAAAATTATCTTATAACTGTACTTTTTGATTCTGGTGCTTCTTATTCTTTCATACTCAAAAGTTAAAATGTCCAATTTCCATTTTATCTTCTTATCTTAAAATCTTTCTTCCTACTGGTGAAAAGATAACCACATCTCAAGTCTGTAGAAATTATCATTTTCAACTTTAATGGAAATTGTTTGAGGTAGATTTAATTTGTTTGCCTATGATTGATATAGATATGATTCTTGGTATGAATTGGTTTTCTGCTAACTATGTGGTCATTGATTGTTATAATAAAAATATAATTTTCACAAAAGAGTCAGAACTTTTCAATGAATCTTTATTCTTGTCAACTTCCCAACTTAGAAAGAGTTTGTTAGATGAAGCACAAGGATATGTTCTCTTTAATCTTTCAGAAGCAAAGGTTAAACCTGATACAACCAATATCCTTATTGTCTCTGAATACTCAGAGGTTTTTCGGATGAAATTCCAAATTTACCCCAAACAGAGAAATTGAATTCTTCATTGACCTAATACATGGAGTAAGGCCAATTTCTATTGCACCCTATAGAATGTCACCTATAGAGCTTGTTGAACTAAAGAAACAATTAGAGAAACTTCTATCAAAACAGTTCATCAGACCAGGTGTGTCACCTTGGGGAGCACCAATGCTCTTTGTCAAGAAAAAGGATGGAAGTATGAGATTGCGTGTGGATTATAGGCAACTAAACAAAGTCACCATAAAAAATAAATACCCTTTGCCTAGAATCGATGACCTTTGAGATCAGTTGAGAGGAGCCACAATATTTTCTAAAATAGATTTAAGATCAGGATATCATCTGATCAAGATTAAGACTGAAGATATTCCAAAGACAGCCTTTACGACTAGGTACGAACATTATGAGTATCTAGTGATGCCTTTTGGATTAACAAATGCTCCAGTTATATTTATGGATTACATGAATATGATTTTTAGATCTTACCTAGATTAATTTGTAGTGGTGTTTATTGATGATATTTTAATATACTCTAGGAATGAAGAGGAACATAAGAAGCATTTAAGGACTATTTTACAAATTTTAAAAGATAAACAATTGTATGCCAAACTTTCAAAATGTGAATTTTGGATGGAAGAAGTGAAATTCTTAGGGCATGTTATATCAAAAGAAGGAGTGACAGTTGATCCTAGTAAAAATTGAGGCTGTAGTACACTAGGAGAGACGTAAGACTATCACCGAGATCAGAAGTTTCCTAGGATTGGCAGGATATTATAGAAGATTTATTAAGGGATTTTCACAATTAGTATTACTTTTAACTAGGTTGACTAGAAAGGGAATCACTTTTGTTTGGACACAAGAATGTGAAGATTGTTTTCAAGATTTGAAGAATAAATTAACATTTGCACCAACTTTAATAATCTATTAGGAAAATTTAAGTTTTACAGTGATACATCCAGAAAAGGATTAGGTTGTGTTTTAATGCAAGAAAGAAAATTTGTAGCTTACGGGTCAAGGCAATTAAGACCTTATGAGGAAAATTATCCCACTCATGATTTAGAATTGGCTGCAATAGTTTTTGCACTCAAGATTTTGAGGCATTATTTGTATGGATTCAAATTTGAAGTTTTTAGTGATTATAAGAGTCTTAAATATATTTTTTTTATCAGAAAGAGTTAAATATGAGGCAAAGGAGATAGATGGAATTTTTGAAAGATTATGATTTTGAAATCAAATACCATACAAGAAAAGCAAATGTGGTGGCTGATGCCTTAAGCAGAAAATATCTTCATATCTCATATTTAACGATCAAAGAAATGGGATTATTAGAAAATTTTCGGGACATGAGATTATTTGTAACTGTATTGCCCCAAAGTTTAGGTATTAGTGAAATAAGGATTGAAAATGAGTTAGTAAATAAAGTTAAATAAGCTCAGCAGGAGGACCTTAGTTTAGAAAAAAAAATGTTGGAACAGGAAGGATTTACCAAAGAGGAAGATGATTTGGTAAAGTTTCAAGGAAGGATTGTTGAACCTAGGAAGGAAAGATTGATGAAAGAAATTTTAAATGAAGCACATAGTAGTAAATTCATAATTCACCCTGGTTCAACTAAAATGTATCAAGATTTTTCACCAAAAAAATATATATCAAGATTTGAAAATATCGTTGGTGGCCAGGAATGAAAAAGGATATTGCCGAATATGTTTCAAAATGTTTGGTTAGTGAAAAAGTAAAAATTGAACATCAAAACCTTCAGGATTACTTCAATCATTAGACATACCATAATGGAAGTGGGAAAGTATAACAACTCATTTTGTGATGGGTTTACCAAGAACCCAGGAGGGGTATGATGCAATTTGTGCAATCATTGATCTATTAACCAAGTTTGCTCATTTTCTACCCATTAGAGCTCAATTTCTATTGCGAGATTAGCCCAATTGTATATAAAAGAAATTGTCAAACTTCATGGTGTACCTTTAAGTATTATGTCAGATAGAGACCTTAGATTTACTTTTAGATTTTGGGGATCTTTGCAGCAAGCCTTCGGAACTAAATTAAGACTTAGTACAACTTGCCATCCTCAAATTGATGGTCAAACGAAAAGAACCATTCAAGCTTTAGAGGATATGTTGAGAGCCTGTATTTTGGAGCAAGGAGGTAGTTGGGATAAATACATGTCATTAATAGAGTTTGCATATAACAATAGTTACCACTCTAGTATTGGAATGGCTCCCTATGAGGCACTCTTTGGAAGAAAATGTAGATCTCCTGTGTGTTGGTATGAAAAAAAAGAAAAACAGTTGTTGGGACCAGATTTAGTCCAAGAAACCTCGAGACTAATTCAGATGATTAAAGAAAATCTTGACAAAGCTCAAAGCAGACAAAAAAGTTATGCTGATAACAGGCGTAAACCTTTGGCTTTTGAAGAAGGAGAACATGTCTTTTTTAAACTTTCTCCTACAACAGGTATAGAAAGAGTCATTGAAGTTAGGAAATTGAGTCCTTGGTATATTGGTTCATTTCAAATACTCCGAAAATAGGCCAAATGCTTACCAACTTGCTCTTCCACCTTATCTTTTCAATCTCCATAATGTTTTTCATGTTTCTCAGCTTAGAAAATATATCTCAGATCCGTCTCATATTCTTAATATGGACTCGGTACAAGTTGAAGAGAACCTGACTATTAAGACCAGACCAATTCAAATCCTTAATAAAAATATGAAGCAACTGAGAAATAAAGTGATTTCGTTAATCAAAGTATTGTGGGAAGGACTTTCACCATATGAAGCAACGTGGGAAAAAGAAGAAGAATTACGACAAAATGATCCAGAATTTTTCTTAACAGGTATGTCAGAATTTTGAGGACAAAATTTTATTTAGAGGGGGAGAAATGTAATATTCAAATTTCCCAAACATGGAGATTTGAGGCGTTGAGCGCTATTTAAGCGCATATAACTTGAACATGTAATATAATAATTGAAATATTTCAAAAAAATAACCCTTTCAAATGCTTTCTTTAAATAGGTTTTTTTCTTCAAAATCGGGCCTATTCTCTTTGACCTAAATGTAGTAAGCCCACTCTGATATAATATAGGCTCAATCGTCAATTATCTCCGATATAATATTATTAATTGAATGAATTCCAAAAATTCAGATAAATTACAAATAAATCTTGAATATTCATCACTTTACAAATTGCAATACATGTTTACCCTTAAAAAATAATTTTTTTTTTGAAGATGAGTTTCCTTTTACAAATTTCAATGCATATTTACACTTAAAAATATAAGAATTATTAATTGTATAATAACTCCAGAAAATAAACTTTTGTCGTAGAATCATATAGCATAAGTGCTCAAGATTTTTAAATTATGTTATATGTCTAATATTATATTACATTATATTAAAATTTATTCTTTTAAATGACATAAGTTGTGTAACCTAATGTTCTCCCGGAAAAATATAGTGTAGTCAATATATATATATATATGTTATATAAGAATTGTAATATAATTGTTAAATAATCAAGAATAAATAAATACTAAATATAAAAACAATATAATAATAATAAAATACTAAAATAAATAGTAATATAATAATTGTTAAATAAATGAATATATGTATATATGTATATGTAAATAAACTACAGAAAGTAAATAAAACCCTATACATATAAAACACATGACGAAAAACACGTGGAAGTACCTCCAAATGCTTACAAACCTTTTTCTAGAAACATTTACCTTGATGATTACGTGGTTAGTTATCATATGAAAAATAATGATTACTTAGTTACAATTTAACTAGTTTTGTTAAAAGCTAACGACATACGATAATTATTCGAACGTAAGCAAGTCTCTTTCTATGTATATCTATGTTGTAATCCATAAGAGGAGGAAAAAGAAGAAAACAACGAGAAGAGAAAGAGAGGAACCTGAGAGAAAGAGAGAGAGAGGGAGATCAAAAAGAAAGAAGGAAAGTGATGAAGCGGAAGGTAATATTGGGTGATGAAAAATGTTGTCTTATTTTTTTTATTCTTCAAAACGAAGATTAATTTTACTTGTCATTGTCGTTCTGCCAAACTCTTTTTATTCTTTATTTCAAGTTTACTTCGTTACAGTAGTTTGATTTCATTCAGTGATTTTATTTCTTACAGTATCTTTATTTTCTTTTAAATTTGATTTCCTTTCACAAACTGATTATCAAGTGGAATAATTAAATGGTACCAAATAATTATGAAAAAAATGTGTAAATTTAACTGATGAAGACTGCTATGAACTGACCCATAGAGTTTGGGTTCAGACGATTTTAGGGTAAGAGACGACTTATCGTGACTTGAGCTCCTCCACAATAAGTCTTTCATATGCAGAGAACCACAAAGTTGGAAAATTATTTAACTTCAGTTAAATATTACACAATACATTATTTATTATATTACTTAATTTTATGAAATTATCTGAGAGAATGGTATTTTTCGTTATTACGGCTGGAAATAGTTATAGTTAGAAAACCTCAATATTACTGAGAATTTTCTCACGTTTGTTTGTTTTTATGCTAACATTTTCAGAGAATCATAATGCCTAGCCTAAGCTTGTCAGGTGTAGGATGGAGTATCAATGCTTACCCTTACGACGATCGCATAGAATTTTATATTGTAGTAGGAAATCAAGGAGCTGCTGCAATATTCTATGCTGAAAGTGTTGAGACCTATACCTATATACTAGATTAGGATAAGTTAAAGTGATGTAATATATACTAGAATGTAGGACCAATGTAAAATAATTTTCATATGTACCTAACTTTATTTTTGGTAAAAGGAAAGGGCAAAAAGCCCCAAACAACACAAAACTTAATGTTATGTATAAAGTTACGTTGGTAGATTTTTATATAGTTCCTCTTTAACTTTTCTTATCATCAATAGTAAAACTTAATAAATCTATCTATATTAATTAATATCATTAACTCCTCTCACCATTTTATTTCTTAATGCTTATACATAAAAAGAAAACTTAAAGAAATCATGTGATATTCCTTATAAGAGTTAATTTTAAAGGATATTACAACTGTGATCTACTATGCTTGTTAGTTATAGAAATTGTAATAAGTTCGTAAAAAAATTAAAATATTGCTATTTTAATAAATAATTACAAAAATATTAGTATTTTAAACCAATTTATGGATCTATTTTACTTATTTACGCCCAATTTGAGCGTGACCATTCACGGCTAAGTTAGGCATGACCCACGAGACATTCATGCTTTTTCCAGACACAACTCATCTGGTGTTGACATTTGACACAAAAAAGTCAATAGTTTAACTGTAAAACTTTGGAAGCCCATAACTTTTGGCTCGGGTGCCAGAATCAGATGAATTTTTTTATTCCGATAAATATTCGAGATCTACACAATGATTCCTCATTTGACATATTTTATTTTTTACAAACACAGTTCAAATTGCAACAATGATTCTATAAGAGCGTTTAAACCCAAAAGTCTCTGAGTTCTTTTCGAATCAACACCAAACACAAACTTCTACCTACTAGAATTTGCGTATCCCTATCCTATGAGTTATATTCTTGCACTGTGAATTGAGACCTTATCCTGTAAGTCGTGGTCTGAAATTAAAGATGGCACCAAAGTGGGTTAGTCTATCTATAAATAAGGATACTTAATGTCATAGTAAAATATATACTTTTTACCAAATGTTTGAAAAAAGAGTGTATAACATTGTGAGAAAAGAAAGTGCCACAATATAAAAGTGTGTGAAAAATTTGTGAGAATACAATGTTTGAGAGAGATTGGTGAGATTCTATGTTCTTTTTTTATACTTGAATTCTATATACTTTTTTTTTTGGTAAACAATTATATGTTCTTTAAGTTGCATTAGAAAATGCAAAACTTTTTATGTATTGCATTAAAAATATATAAAATTTTCTCTTCATGTTTTGTTTCTCTTAATTTCTAACATTTTGTAACTCTATGGCTATAACTGTGGCATCCACTTGCAGGCTTTTTATGGGACTCATAGATTCTTATAGTGGACTTTATGCTCTGAAACATGCTTTGATAAGAGGATTTGAGATGAATTATACTATAATAGACACCGATGAATGCATTATTACAAATATATATAGCTGCGTGATTTAGTAGTTGTTATTGTATGTATTCTTTAGATGACTGGGTTAGTTCAGTCTGATTTTAATAGCAATGTCAAAACTATTTTAGTATTTTATTTTCTAGTTTGGTTTTTCCTAAACGTATGTGATTTTCTGGAAAGGTAAGTATAATGCATTTACTTTAATGGATTATTGTTGGGCGTGTATTAATTCACATATCACATTTGCATAAGTACTTATTTTTGGGTCCGTGTATATCTTAAACACATGACAAGAGGTAAATTTTCTGATCCCAAGTTTAACTTGACATATCGACTGCACAACAAAAAATCAAATAATTTCCTTCGAAGTGAAGTACTTTGATTTCTTAAAAATGGCCTCACAAAATGTGTAAACAAAATTTAGAGTGTAATTTCCTTTGATTTTAGATCATTAAATGAAGAATTATATGACTTATTTTGGTTCGGAAAAAACTCGAAAGCTTCTTGGTTTAAATGCTCTTATAGTACCATTATTGTAAATTTGAACTGTGTTTGTGAGTCATAAAATATGACAAATGAGGTGTCATTGTGTAGATCTCGAAAAGTTATATAAAATCAAAAAATATATATATCTGATTCGGACACCCGATTCAAAAGTTATGACATTTCAGAGTTTTACGGTTAAATTATTGATTTTTTTATGTCACGTGTCAATACCAGATGAGTCACGCCTAGAAAAGGCACAAATGCCTCTTGGGTCATGCCTAACTTAGGCATCAATGGTCACGCCCAAATTAGGAAGGGAATAAATGCAATAAATTCTTAAATTGATTCAAAATAACTATATTTTCATAATTATTTATTAAAATAATAAATATTTTAATTTTTTCCCCAAAAGTTAGTTGATTTTAAAACTTTTTCCTCAACAAAAGTAAAAACATAATTATATGAAATTAGACACCCACATTCATTGAAGATATAATTTTTAATATCTAGAGAAAGTAACACACTTTATATGATAATCCTACAAATTTTATATAATCATATTTTTATTTTTATTTTTGCTGACACTATTATATCCATACCTTCTTTAAATATACTATAAGAAATAATGAAGATAAAATATGTACAACTATCAAAAAAAACAAAAAAAAAACATGAACAAAACTAAGATGAAGATAAAAAATAATCACAACAATTTTAACATGGAAAAACATCTTCAAAGTAAAGAGTAAAAAAAATTACGAGACTAAAGGTCCAAAAAAATTTCAATTAAGCAAAATGGGATTATAAGATTATCTCTCTAGTATAGGAACCAATCAAAGGAATTCACTCAAATCGTCTCATCCCCAATGGAACGGTTTACAACAGCATAAATATAATTATACATTAAATGCAAAGTCAAGCTCACCATTACATCTAGATTAGATTAGATTATAAGTTGTTAAACAGGCATCTAAATTATATATGACCTATTTACTATTGCATCAATTTCAAACATCGCAATTAATATGGAAAATATGGAAGGTTGTGAAACCATACCTCGTTATTTTTTACACAACCAAAAATTGAGTTTTAATTTCCTTAAAAAAAGATATTAGGAATATATATATTTAAAAACAAAAAAGGGTACCTAAAAAAATGCAATCATGTCCGGTGATAAACAATTGGGTCATAGCTAATATAATCTAGCTCTGATATCAAATGTTACCAAAAGTTAAAATATGATT
The DNA here is from genome assembly GCA_032173675.1 of Gastrolobium villosum. Lineage (NCBI taxonomy): Eukaryota > Viridiplantae > Streptophyta > Magnoliopsida > Fabales > Fabaceae > Gastrolobium > Gastrolobium villosum. Next base: position 35,220 of record JAVKPL010012295.1, on the reverse strand, counting down.
ATATGAAATTAGATCACTCTTACTTGTTGAAGAAGTGATTTTTGATATTTCGAGGAATTAACTCATATAATCCTATAAATTTGAAAGTCATATCACCCCCGACTCATAACTTTTTATGGTAAGTTATGTAGTAGGGTGCATCGGATGTCCTGTTTGCAGGATATTATGCAACTCATTTTTAACTATGTACTGCCAAGAATACATAGTTGTAATATTAAAGTCACTTTTTTTTAACTATTTACTCTCGGGAGTAAATATTTAAAAAATGATTGCAGGAATGAACAATATCATTCCTGCAACATGATTCTCATATTTCCATATGGAGTAAAGCATATTATATATGCCGATAGGACTAGCCAAACATATTAATCCAGTTCACTTCCCATTATGGCTTCTGGTTAGACCTACATTATTATCCACACTAATCAACAATGTAGATATTCAAGCCTAAAATATAAGGATAATTTAATTAAATGGGCTTATATGATACACCTTGTAATCGATATGATTTACCTTATTTTTATCCAAACAAGAAAAACACAATCGATTGTACCAACAAAGCCTGGCACAGTTGGTAGGTGGCTGGATCCCTTAAGCATGCTGACAGGGGTTCGATCCCTGGCTGTGTGCATGAAAAAAAGTTTTGTTGGTAGAGGCGAAACTCACTGCGGTGATTAGGGGTGAAAGTGGATTGGGCTGGGCTAAGCTTTGCCCCCAAAAGCTCAAGCCTACGCCAAAAAATCTCAATGTGGCCTGGCTCAAGCCTAGTACGAGTCTAACTGTTAGCCTGACTTGGCCCGTTTATAAAAAAATAAATGGTCTGGCCTAGCCCATTGACCTGTTAATTTTTCACTTCTAAGGAAAACCAAAAAAAATACTCAAATTCCGTTGCTAAACCAAAAATCATAATTTCAACATCCAAACAGAATTATGAACCACAACAAAACTCATACAATCTGCATTTAAGTCATTTTCAAAAGCAAAACGCCCAAACTAAATGACATATATTTCATCATATCCAACAAACAAATCAATACTATGTAAATTAAAATAACTAGATGAATCCAACAAACACATCATGATGCTTGTAGTAAGCATAACCTCTCCCAAAAACCTTTTAATATATTCATATACACAATCTAACATACTGAGATGTTGGTTCCTCCTACATAAGAAATGAATTCAGATTTTTATTAAAATATAATCGAATATAATTAAGTTATAAATAATTGCAATTGATTAAATTTATATCTTTTCTTTTTTCTTCAAGGCATACTTATATTATTTAAAATAAACAGTATAATATAGGCCGACCTGTAGGCTTATAGCTAGGCTTTGTGAAAGTGGGTCTACGGCCTTTTTATTAAACAATATTTTTTAAGACCCAAGCCCGGCCTATTTTACGAAATATACTAGGTCAGGATTGACCTGACATAGGCCGAGTCATAGGCCCCTATAGGTCGGCCGACCCAGTTTCACCCTAGCGGTGATCTCTACGTCTCGAAATAATTAGTCTTCGGCCATCGATCGAGGAATATCTTGAGAAAACTCAAAAACACAATTGATTGTAGGTTTGTGGCCCACAGGAATTATAAATAATTATAACATTTAGATGATTATGAACCCAATTTGGGCTGAAGTGATGAAAACAAATAATGTGTCACCAATATTTTTTTTAACTTTTTGAATTGTAAAGGAGTGAGATGCAATGCTAACAATTATGTAATATTGTTTGTCTTGTGTACTTCTAGTATTTTTAGATTCCACGCTTATTTATAAGATAAGGATTGTAGTGAAGTGCGATGTAAGTGATTAGGTAATAATGCTTGTCTTAAGTGTGCTTGCTCCTTCTATATAAAGAGAGTTTGTTCAACACATGGTTACTGTTTCTATTTCGGTAAGTGTACCATTCGTACAAGTAATAAAGTGATAAGAATAAGTTGTCGATCCCACGAGATCTGATGACCAATTACTAATTTATCTATTTAATTAAAGTTGAATCGATCGTGAAAGGTTGGTTTGAGAATATTTTAATTGAATTAAAATAGATTTTTTAAACTTATTTTTAGTTTTCAAATTTTAAGAAGTTAAATTCAGAAATAATAATGTTAGAAAATTGGTTTTAAATTTTAATAAAAGACGTAGCCAAGACTCAACTTTCCCGATGTTTTCTTAACGAGTCTATCTATTCTTATAATTACATTCAAGATCCAACTATTAACAGTTCTTTCTATATTTGATTAGATCACAATCCCTTGGTAATCTGATCCTTTACTTCACTCAAAAGACTAATCCCTTAATACTTTTTCATAAAGTAAGCATTAACGCAAGAACATACAATTTAAAGAATTCATAAGTCTATCCCTAGATCATACAAACTCTAGCAATCAACCAATCAGAATCAATATACAAACATCCCTATTGTCATGCACAACTTATATGTTTATCTATGAGTGATCAATTCATAAATAAATCTAATCAATAAGAAACAAATTGATTGCATAACTTTAAATCATCAATATAAATTATAATACAGGCAAACAACGTTTAAGAACCCATTGGTCCGTCTCGCCCTAACTACTTTGAGAAAACTAGCCTAACATATTCAAGATAACTAAAGAAAGAGATGAAAAGAAACTAAAATTCATAAAAGGAACATAAAACCCGGTCTCCACGGTGAAGCTTTGACCGTTTCTCCGCTCCTCAGGTCCGGAACGGAGCTTTTCCTTTCCTAAGCCGCAGCCATCATGAGCTCTGCTGTCCTTCGTCTTCCGAATGTTCTCAAAAGCCCTAATTGCATCTCTTTTAAAGAAATAAAGCTGAGATTTTAATTTGGACCAAGTTCGCTGAACAAGAATTAATTCTTTATTTTCCTTGATCTTTATCCTTTGTAGCTGCTTATCCCTTAGTATTTGTAGCTAATTACTTTAAACCTGAAACAATATTGAAAGGGATCGGAATCTTATCTATTTGTTGGAATATTGATATCTTTTGGATTTATTAATTAACTCTATATTCTTAATCATATTAATCATTAATTAAACTAAATTTTATATTAAAAATATAGTGTCTTTGACAGTTACCTACCACAATTAACAAGAGTATGAAAATTTTAAGATGGCCTTCTAATGAATTCAACGAAGATTTCAAAAGGGGTGGAATCAGTAACGAAATTCTCATAAGCACAATGGTTCATGGGTGACCCAGCCATCATTGGTATTAGAACTGCACATTTACTTAAAAATAAAGAATACCATGATTCAAGTGTTAAATGAATTGTGTTAAATGGAAGAAAAACTCTCAAATATAAATCATCATAATCACTTCTTCTGCTCAACTACTCGTGCCTTTCATGCATATGAATTTTTTTTTTTCAGAAGGGCCGAAGCCCAATGGGGGGAAAATATACACTGCAACTAAAACATAGCGGGGGATAATGAAACCCAAACCCTGTTAAATTATCTTGAAATATATATAGTAACTACATTTATTGGGTATCCAACTCCAAAAAAGAAAACTCATGCTCTAGGTTCTTATTAGCGAATAAATCTTTTTGTTAACTGTTGTATAAAACAAATCCCACCTATAAAAATATGACATCTCAGCCAAAATTTACTTTTTTTGCTGCCAAATTTTTTCTCTCTCCTCTTATGTGTAATGCTCTCTTTGATAGAATGTACTGAGTATAGGTGCAACAGTAGACTGAAGATTTATCCCTTATTAGCAATCCAGTCAGCGTATTTTGTTAATGATAGAAAACAAATCACTTTCCACAATTTGTTTAAGACATCCAGGTTTTCCATGCTAGATCAATACCCAACAAATGCCCTATATTTATTTTGAATTGCGTCTTTAATTCATTTTAAAATAGAATTATCATCACATATGTATTTGGTCGTTATAATTTTAAAGTTTAAGTATTTATGTGCTTATGCATAACCAGTATTTCCTTGTTAAATTATATTGGTTTTTCTAGGTTGAAGTTTTTAAAAATAATAATTCATAGTTGTTAATATTATACCATTTTTTTAATCTGATTGTACCGAAATTTCTTGATAATGCTAATTCAGTTGTACCAAGATTTATACAGAGATAATGTATCATGTATGTGTGTGTTTATAGTATATTTAATATGACATTAAGTATCCTTATTTATAGATAGGCTAAGATCTTTATATTATCATTGTTGCAAATTTGTTGTGTTTGTGATAAAATATATAAAATGAATTTGAAATAAGAAAAATAATGTTTTATATAATATTAATAATTTAAAATTTGTATTTGTAATTATTTATTAAAATAGTAATATTTTAATTTTTTTGCCTGAGTTTTAGATAACTACTATTATATCAACATCTACATCACTTTAAATTTATTTTTTTAAATTAGAGAAAAGAGAGGTTATCCTATTATAAAATATCTACGTTGAATAAAGGATCAATTCTATCAATTGAGTTAATCCTCATTAACTTACATTTTTAATGTTAATGACAATTGTTATTATTTTGGTTTCAGTCGAAATTCAAAATGAGGAAGAAAAAAAATTGTCCCGTTATGTGGGCTGATCTTCATTGTACTAATAATAAAACGGTAGTACTAGTCTTCAAGAGAAAAAAAATTTCTCCACCTTACCCATCAAATCATAGGACCCACCAGGAGAAAAATAAAAAACAGCAGCGTAATTTTAGGTCAGCAAGGAAAAAAAAATTTGGGAGTGGATCATCTCATGTAAAAAAAGTGATCATGTTATTTGATCATAACCACTCATTTAAATATTATATATTTTTTTCTCTCTTATCATATCATCAATGAATGATTGTGATCAAATAACATGATCATTTCTTCACATAAGAAAATCCACTCCGAAAAATTTTCTCGAGCAACAATAGAGTCAATGTTGCCCATAATAAAAAATATAAGATTATTATCTTATATAAATGGGAAAATTTATATTTATAAATTTTTTCTTTACAAATTATATTATATCTGACCGATCATACATCAATCAAGAATATATAACCGATCATATTTAGTGTAATTTATTAAAAAAATATTTGTAAACAAATGCTTCCCATATAAATAATACAAAAGTGGAAGTAAACTTATCAATGTCATGCCATAGATTAGGTGATGAAATATGAGATTTGCAAAAGTCTGGTCCGAAGTGGAATCTTTGTCTTAGATAGGATGAGAATTGGATATTCATATTTCAATGCCAAACCTAATATCACACCATTTTCTTCTTATTCCTTGTCAATTTTTTCCTGTTACAAGAGGGACTTCCGAGAATCCCAACAAACGGTGACATCAATAACAAAAATTGCTCTACAACTACCATTGTTGTTAACTTTGAATGTCCCCTTTCTTTCTTTTTTTCTCTCTTTCTTTTTGTTAGGAATTTATTTGTTTAAAAAATAATTCAGTATATCTTGTAATTTGAAAGAACTGTAAATGTGATCATTATTTTGAGTTCTACAATGTCATTTGGTATCACTCCAAATGCAAAAAGTCTATGGGTTAAGCTTATCTCCCCTCTGTTTAGGGGCTTATGCTTCAAATATTGTATATGTAGCATGAAGGCATGACACATACCAATGAGATGATGTTCTTGCTTGAGTTATTATTATTTTATTTTTTTGGTACATTCTTGCTTGAATTATTTTTCTTGAGAAAATTCTTGAAATGTCAAGGCCAGGCATGATGTTGGCTTAGTGGGAAGTGCTCATTCTGGTCAAGTAACCAGTTAATAGTGTTTACAAATTGAATAAATTTTAGTTAATCAATATTTTTATTAATCAATTTTCTCTATGTAGTATATTATTACGATTCCATTTGTAAGGTATTGGACTTGAAGTCTCACATTGGTTGCATGAGCAACTAATATGAGATTTATAATACTTTGGACATTCCCATCTATTTGAGTTAGTTTTTGGGACACTTCAAAAACTTTCACATATCGTGTCCGACACTTCCTGACACTCTCAGACACTCCGACACTCCCAACACTCCAACACGTGTTATAGAAATTCAAAAAAAGGTTTAAAGGTTGAATTGCGTTTAGTTTTTAGTTCCAACTATTAGATTTGTTGGATTACGATTACTGTTTTATTGATTTAATATAAATATTTGGGATATTTTATGTTTTTTAGCAAAATTTATGAATATTATAAGATTAGATACATTTTTTTGTTAAATTATTGAATATTAAATATAAATGTTATTTAATATCAAAACGTGTACTAACGTGTCGAAATCTAGCATTTTTTAGAATTAACGTGTCGGATTTTACATATCGGTGCTAAAAATTCCCATCATTTGAGTTAGTTTTTTGGGGTGCATCCCAAGATTCTTATCACATATGGGTTACCAGGTTCTTGGCAACTATATTTTAAGGGGAAGTATTGAGGGGATGTGTTGTGGACAAATGTGGCTCTATATTTTAAGGGAAAAGTGTTCATCCTTTTAATTGATACAACTTATATCATTTCACTTTCACAAAGAGGTGGGCTCACACCTTCTTCTTTTTTGTCAACCCTCTTCTCCTTTATCTATCTCTTTCTCTCTTTTAAAATGACACAATTTTACATACTTTAAAATGATATACACTTTATACATATTTTAATAGAATAACAGCTCATCTTGTGAGCAAAGTCGCACACCACAAAGTGTAAAATAATGAGCTGGATTGGAGGTGAGAGATTTTCTACTATATGGTCAGTGATTCTCCCTTTAGAAGGGCAGTATCCTTTGGACTGTGAAGCCGGTACAAAACATAGATGAAATTTTCAACCAAAATGATTAAGATAATTGGTGAAAGCCATGCATAAAAATTGTGTCCTCCTCGACAATGCCTTAATGCATTCTTGACTTTTCCTTTATATTTTTGGTAGACACATTGTTTTGGCCAACATTCAAAGCAAGTACGAGCACCGTCCTTAAGGTACAGTATAGGATAGAAAAACGCATATCAAACTGAGCAGACATACAAGGACATTGATCAGAAAAAGGCTTGAGAAGCTGAGAACAACGATGAGACATGTCTCAGGATTATGGATAGACTAATCCATTATTTCCCTGTTCCTCAGGAGTTTGTGAAATTATGACTCAAAGTTTCATGGAGAATGAACAGCACCAGTTTTGAAAATACAACTGTTAAGCAGAGTTCTTAAGTTCTGACTCATCCTTGTGTGCCATTTCATGCCCAAACCAAACTCACATGACATATTATCACACATTTTTGTGCCCCCTTCCTCAAAAGAATACATGTCAGGCTTGTCTGCACTTCTGAATTAGGTGACTGGATTAGGTTCCTATCATGGTAGACATCAAAGAAGGTTCAATTCTATTCATTGGTTAAGAATTCTTTTTTGTTTTTAAGCATGTCTGGTCATTAAAGCAAGGAGTTGACTTGGTCTGTTATTTGTTATACAACCGTCCAAATAATTTCATCTTGTCTCATGGTGTCATATTCAGTCTATTTTGTATCAGATTGTGATGACTTAAATGACTTAATTTAAATGCCATAGTACACTATAAGTCTATAAAGCAAGATAACTCAATAATTAAGAATTACTAATTATGGAATTGAATATCTAAAATCTGAAGAGGTAAATTATCACTTGAACTATTACTTGTACTCATACCTTGTTGTTGAGTTGCTTTAATATAATTAGAGAACAATTTATCCTCATTTGTCTAGATTAAAAAGGGGTAAACCAAAGCAGTGGTAAAACTGTTTAAATGCCATAGTACACTATACTGAAAGGTCAATGGGTTCAATTATAATTATGGATAAGGCTACGTATAAGGATTTCCAATTAAACGAGGAGTGGTTTTTTTTTTTTTTTTCATTTGTCTAGATTAAAAAGTTATATGTAATTGTTTGTTTAAAATGTAATCATTTTTGCACGAACTTATTGTTTGATTGGTGTTTACCATCTTGTCTCCCATCATACAGACTTATCAATGTGAAGCAGGAAGACAACCCTCTAATCACTTTTTCTTAAGGTAGAAAACCTATTTATTACTTAAATGACTCTAAAAGTACAAACTCTAATGGTGTCATCAATCAGCACAAAGGTGGCAAAGTGGGCGGCCCGCCCCACCCCGCCAAAAAATGAGCCAGCCCGCCCCGCCCCGCTTTTGAAAGTTGGCTGAAAAACTCAGCCCGTCCCATCCCGTTTGGCGGGTTGGGCGGGTTGGCCCGCCAACCCGAGCCTATTTTACACTGACCCGCCTCGGTCTGCCTATGCCAGCCAAAAAATGAACTCGCCCCGCCTCGCCTCGCTTTTAAGATGGGTTGAAAAACTCAGCCCGCCCCACCCCGTTTGGCGGGTTGGTCCGCCGAGCCGAGCCCGTTTTACCCGCTCACTAACATAAAAGATCTTCTAGACAACAACACTTTATTTCGGGGACCAAAGGGTTCTCAACAGTATAAATATGCTTCACACTTTTGTCACACGCAAACAATTGACAGAATTGTGTTGTTTCTTTCACTATTTGTCTGTGGCATATACTACCTGCTTCTTCTGTTCTACCTGTGTATTCTCAAAACACTTTCATTTGAAGCAATGCCAAAAACCAATGAAAATGTTGATTCCCCTGCTACTAAGATGGTTAGAGTTCCTCCAAAAAGAGGCCAGATAAAAGCTAAAATAATGACCAAGTTTGTGAGAATGGTAGAAGATGCAGGAAGAGCAATGTGCAGCAAGGAAAAGGTGGCAGAGGAGTCACATCCTTCACAACCACATGACTCTAGTCACGCTTAAGTCCAGAAAGTCATTAACATTATGCTGCTTGGATAAACAACCAACTTTATTGTAATTTTAGCCATGTCTCTGAATCCTTCAATAATTGTTAGCTTTTTATATTCCTGTCTCTCTAATAACTGCAGCTCTGTTGCTTGGCATGTAAGTCTCACCTAAAAAAATATATGCTTTGTGCTTTCAAGCTTAAAAATGAGTTTGTGTAGAATCTACTCTTTCATTTTATGTCTCCTCATGTTTTCATGTTACTTACTTTATATATCATCTTTGTAAGTTTCCTGTGGTAAAACAAACTCAGGTTATTGGTGGACTTCTTTTGGGTTCTGTTCTCGGTTTTTGATTATTTGATGGCAAGTTGGCAACAATCTACTGTTGGATTTTTTAATCCCATGTGGACTAACATGGTGACATATTATGTTGAGATATATAAAATCATTAATATACCCTTTCCCAATAACTTAAGTTTTTGGGTTGAATTAGTTCTTTACATGGTATTAGAGCTTGTGTCCCAGGTTCGATCCTCACAGTCCCCCACTCTCTTTCTTGTGGAATTTCTTTCTTCGCACAGATAGGTGGGTCTGTGCATTATCCAGTGGACTCTCGTGTGAGGGGGCGTGTTGAGATATATAAAACAATTAATATAGCCTCACCCAATAGCTTAAGTTTTTGGGTTGAATTTGTTCTTTACATATTAGTTAGGAAGTGAACCAAGAAAACTATGCAATTATTGGGAATAAAACCTCATTTCGCGACTCTTGGAGTAGTAGTAAAATTGCTTCTTGCGATAGGAAGATCACTGATTTGAGTTCGAAAAATAATCTCTTTGCAAAAATATAAAGGTAAAACTACATCCAATCAACCACCACCCTTATCTTATAAGTCGGGGAGCTTTGTGTATCGGAATTTGCCACTTTTAATGTAAACCTCATTAAGTTTGCTTGCAAACTCTCCCATGGTATTGATATTTGCAGTTTTGAATATTAACTGCGTGATGGGGTCTCTGGAAGGTCAAGTTGAAGTCGTGTATTTCATTTGGCTTTTCAAATGAAAAGAACAAGAATGACCAAAAAGATTGAAAGAACATGAGTGCGAAGAACTTTAACTTTTAAAAACATACGGGTCCATGCTCCGTAGGTAAACCATAAAGCAAGACGATAATGATCGGGGAATCCACTGTCCTAATATTTACAGTTTAATTACTATGTTTCAGTTTAAGTCATTCCTTACCCCTTTTTGTTACATTTCTTTACATGTTTATTCATTACTCAATTAAGTCATTCCTCACCCATTTTTGTTACATTTCTTTACATGTTTATCCATTACTCAATTAGTCATGTCCGGATTAGGTAGGATCACAAAAGTTGCAAAACTTCAAATTTTTAATACGACTGTACACCAATCACGCATACCAGTCACGAGTTAATAATCTACATGCTTAGTGGTCATTAGCCCTTTTAATACTTGTAATCCAACTCTATGTAAGTATTTGAAAAGGGGGACAAGATCTTATTGAATATTGAAAAGCTTAGTAACCAGATTAGAAAAAATATTCTTTTGCAAAATTATGTAGTAATTTGCTTTGATGTTTTAAATAAGGGAAAAGTGTGTATCATTTTGAATGAGGTAAAGTTGTGTCATTTTAAGTGAGAGAAAGATATAGATTAAGGAGGAGAGAGAGTTGACAAAAAAAATATAAAGGTGTGAGTCTCACCCCTTTATGAGAATGAAAGAATATAAGTTGTGTCATTTAAAAGGATAAATATTTTTCCCTTTAAATAATACAAAGTATTGAGTGGCGGAGCCACGTTAGCTCTAGCTAGGGTCTCGGCTTGTTTCCTAAATTAGACGTTTTTTAAATGGTTAGCCATGTAAAACGGTTGGCTTTTTTCATTGTTGTTGGCTTTGGCCCTAGCTTCTTCCATGGTTGACTTAATTTTGGTCCGGGCTTTTTGATTTTTCTAGCTCCGTCATTGAATGTATTTATTGCTAACGTTAGGTAATCGGTTTTCAATTATTTAAATATAAACCTCAAAGAAATGAGGTCATCCTCAAATTTATAAACAGAACCAAAACAATTTCTTAATCCAAAACTTAAAAGATATGAAGTTGATGTCTTAGTGATTCATGGTAATATTACAAATCACAATGAAATGAGAGGAATTTGGTAAAGAATTTTTTAGAATTGTTGGAGAAGTATAAAAATCATTAATGTAGCCTTACTTAAAAGTTTAAATTTTTGGGTTGAATTAGTTTTTTACATGGTGTCAGGAATGACCAAGTGGTCATGAGTTTGATCCTTTTTATCTCAATTTAATTAATAATTAATTAAGTCTTGTGAAATTTCTTAATACAAGTAGGTAGCATTATCCACCCTTCAAGTTTAGTGAGTTTCTCATATAAGGAAGCGTATTAGAAAAATATAAAAATTATTAATATTGTCTTACCTAAAAAATTAAACTTCTGAATTGAATTGATTCTTTAAAAGAAACTTCGTTAATTCTTTTTGTGGTATTTAAAAGAGGAATAGAGTTAAACCATGCATGAGTCTAGATTAAAATTCAAGCTAACGTAAGCATATAAACACTACGCATGGTTGGTTAAATCTTTCACTTTGACAAATAATAGAACTCTATATTTTAAAGAAGTCAGTTATGCTTCAATTATGTTTGATTGAATTGAAACATGGAAAATCTGAACTCTTGTACAGTTCTACCCAACGAACAATTGTGCACTTACGCCCTCCTTTATCATCATTATGTTGGATGTAACATGTCTTTATGAGACAAAACATCACAAAAGAAAGTATCTCTTGGTTATCGCTATGGCATGCAAGCTGTCTTAAAAAGACAGTTATATAGACCCCATTCAATTCAGAGATCCCCTTTGTGTTATGTTTGCTTGCTTGGCACATTATAGTAAAATTTATCGTACTGTTTCAAATTATTTATTGGGAAAAGTACCATTTTAAAGTTTTTAGACAAAACAATTATTCGGTTAAAATAGATTGGATAAGTTTATCTAAAATAATGCAGTCAAACATGTCACCTATCCTAATGGGACTAGTCCCGTCACTGATACTGATGGGACTCGTGCCACGTCAGCAGTCCAATTACCGTAAAGCTTCGGAATGCCATAACTTATGATTTGGGTATCCAAGTAAGATGATTTTTTTTTTATTTCACATAACTTTTCGAGATCTACGCAATGACACCTCATTTGACATATTTTATCTCCCTCAAACATAGTTTGAAGATCTTGTGGATAAACACTCTTGTGATTGTGATATAATTATTATAAATTCAAACTATCTTTGTGGGAGATAAAATATGTCAAATGAGACGTCATTGCGTAGATCTCGAAAATTTATGTGAAATAAAAAAAAAACCATCTGATTTGGATGCCCGAGTCACAAGTTATGGACTTCTGAAGCTTTACGGTAATTGGACTGCCTACGTGGCACGAGTCCCGTCAGTATCAGTGACGGGACTAGTTCCGCCAGCATAAGTGAGGTGACATGTTTGACTACATTATTTTAAAAAAACTTATCAAATCAATTTTAACCGAATAATTCTTTTATCCAAAAACTTAAAAATGGTGCTTTAGCCATTATTTGCTCTTAGACTTGTTGCTATTTCTTAATTGTAAAACCTAGTTCAAATGGTTATCCACTTTTGGCAGAGCATTGAAAAATATTGTGTCCCCAAATTAAGATATGGAAGAAAAAAATACAAATAGTATGTGAAAAAATCAACTGAGCAAGTACTTAGGAAGCTACATCTTAAGCTCTTAACTTTCATATTTCAATAATGTTATATGATGTTTTCCCAATTTCCCACTATATTTGTATCTTGCCATGCCCTTAAAATGAGTCTCTCACATAGAAGAGTTGAATTGCTATAGGACTCGGATCTGTAATATACCTTATACCTAATGATAAATTCATTATTGAATTGTATAATATAGAGATATTTATACTTTTAAATTATATTTTCAATGATAAATACATCGTTAGGCATAAGATTTATTATGAAAGCGAGTTGATATTAATATACTCCACATAGAATAGTAGAATGATCAGAGACGAGAACTACAACTAGAATATTTTGAGGTTGAAATAAAATGAACTGAGAATTAAGATGAAACTCTGAAAAAATCAATAATGCATATCATAAAGATATAGATTACGGAAAACGAAAGTGTATCAATTATTTATAATTATTGTGCCCTTATAGGTCAATGATTTATATTTTATTGTGCTTCCTTCACTGTATATGAAGCACGCCTCTTCAGATTGCTTGCCAACTGTTTTATTTTTCATATTCTACAATCTACAATCTACATACGTTTCTTGCTGTTTGTCTTTGAATGCACGTGGGGAACTAACTTTTCGTCACTTACGTACCTCTCCGGCTCTCCCATTATATCTGAGTTGTGGTCCATGGTGCACTGATTATCTCAATTCAGTTTTGTATATATGAAAATTTCCATGAAAATACAGTACCAATATCACTTTTATGATTAAATAATGAGTTTTATAAGAGTTATATTGTAGGAAAAATGATTGCGTTATGTTATAGAGATTCATTTTGCGTCCCTCTCCCAGTTTTTTTGTGGTCCATGGTGCACTGAAATATTGTGAGTTTTGTATATATGAAAATTTTTGTGAAAATACAGTACCAATATCACGTTAAATCCTTAAATAATAAATTAACATAACGTAAATCAAACTAATCTCAGGAATAGTTTGTCATAGGTCTTGTCATATTTGCATTGAGCGGGACTACGACCAAAATACTATACTACTAACAAATATTAATTGAATTTAACGGATTGGAATTTTTTTTTGACATATTACCTAACACGCTACAACATCTGGCAAGTTAGGCGTGGGCATGACAGCATATTCATGGTCATGTAAACAGTTGCACATTGCAGTCAGGGGCGAAGCCATGGGAGGCTAGGGTGGGCGGCCACCCCACCCCCAAATAAAAAAAAATTGAAATTTTTTTTGATGTAGTTGAGATTAGACGTGGTACTGTTGTTATTGTTAAATATGCTTCTCCTGGAAGTTGGTTTGAGATCAAAGTTGAAATCTACCTCCATTTCACCTAACGTATGTGTGTGTTATGTGTACCCTTTTCTGCATTTTTTTTTTTCATTTGCTATGTTTTGGTTAATGAAAACTTTGGCCTTTTTATTTTGCTCTCTTCTCATTTGCATGGTGTTGTTTCTCTTTGTGTAGTAGTTTCATATAGAGAAAATGAGTTTGCTCTAATTTAAAAGATTCACTTTTTGTGGCAACTTGGTTGCAGTTTTCTATTTTTTATACAAAAAAAATTTGTAGTTAGAAGCATTATTTTTAGTTAATGTTTACGTTGAATGAAAGCAATCTCCTTTTCTTTAATTATTGCTTTAAACTACTTTTTATGTCTGTTGGATCCGACCAAAGTATATTTTTTCAATCTTTGAAATGTTGTTAAATGTTAATATTTTGGTAAGAAATTACCTAAACGAGTTTCATAAAGGTACGAGGTCAATAGGTAGAGAAATTACTGATATTATGCCATACAAAAAGTTAATTTTCGCCCCCCTCCCCTCTAATCCTGGCTCCGCCTCTGAGAGCAGCGAAATTACGTGGTAGACAGCGTGTCAAACTCATTATGCTGAATAGCATGTTATGTGCTAGCTTAGCGTGTTACGTGTCTGACATGTGTCAAACTCGCTATGCTGCATAGCATGTTACGTGTCAACTTTTTTGACACATGGCCATACATGTTGTGATGCATTGCATATTATGTGTAAATAGTCCAGCAGTCCAGCATTTTTGGTCTAATAAATTCACTATTTTCTTCTCATTTCTTGCATCATTGTGATCTAATAAATTATAGAATAATTTTAATTATTGAATTTTATATTTTGAAATAAAAAGGAAAATTAATATTGGTTTGAATATTTTTTTTTAAATAACTTATGTTAAAATAATTTTAATTTAGAACTATTAATTAATTATTTTAGGAGTAGTGAATTTATTAGACTAAAAATATTGGACTGTTTACTACTTACACATAATATGCTATACAGCATAGCATGTATAGGCACGTGTCAGAAAAGTTGACACGTAACATGTTATGCAGCTTAGCGAGTTTGACAAGTGTCAGACACGTAACATGCCAAGCTGACACGTAATATGCTATACAAGATAGCAAGTTTGACACGCTGTCCGTCACGTGACCAATGAACCTGCTATCATATGTCCACACTTAACTTGTAGGTGTTGTAGCGAGTTAAGTGATGTCGCATTTTGAAAGAAAAAAAATCCAACCCATAGCATTCAAGTAATTTTTTGTGTGAATAATGTGATATTTTATTCGTTGCGCATTGAGTGTAGTATCCAAATTGTACATTGTTACCTCAATATTAATGAATGGAACATAAACAAGGATAGGGCTTAAAAAAATAAAAACACTATTCAAATATTTAATACTATATATATACATGGACAGGATTGACTTGCATTACTTTTACATTCAATAGTAGCGGTTAACTTGTTTGTACTGAATTATTTACATATCTAATCAGTTAAAGTCATTGAATATAAATAATAGGACTAATGGTTAAAATTTAGAGTTTAACTTTAAAAAAAATAATAATCCTAATATATTATTATTAGGCACGATTATTATTATTATTTTGATAAATCACAAATATCCCTTCACAGAAAACAATAAGCACGATTATTTTATAGTAGTATAAATTACAATCTCAATTTAAATTGGCCATTAATTTCACTTATTACTAATGATTCTAATTTATTAATTATGTGAGTCATTGATTGAATACAAATGAATTGATCACCAAAAATGAATGTAAACCTACTTTTTGTTACACCGATATAAAAATACCTTTACCCTCTATTATTAAAAAGATTTACCTACATATGCATACTCGATGAATTAGTATCAAACTTAAAAAAATAACGTCAACATACTAAAGTTACAAGGTAAGAATTTGCGCAGTAAATTTTGTTATTAAAAGGAAATAGAAAAAGACTGAAAAAACGATGAGGGAAAATAAGATTATATGAACCCTCACTTATTAATTCTTAAACATTTCGAAATTCATCCAATTTAAAGAACTCAGAAATATTTCAAACTTCTAAACAAGTAAGAGTTTTTTTTATTTAACCTCACATACTCTTTCCTTTCCCATTCATTTTCTTTAAATTCCTCCCCCTCCTAACTCAGAAGCATACCCTAATGATATCTAGCTATAACATCCATAACATAACAAAGACCACTTTATGCTTTAATGGTTTCAAGAAAATCACAAGCATAAAAGCAATATCAAAAACCGGTTTTCGAAATAGATAAACTCATGAACAAAATAAGGTACAAAACAAGACTACCCGTACCCAAACAACAAAAAAAGCAGTTGAAGGTCCAAGGAGAGACCTAACTGCTGAAAACTGGATTATACCAAACAGTCATAGTTCATACCAAATGCGATGCTGCGAATGATAATTTCATTATCATCAAAGGCTTCATTCAAAAAACATCCTTGAAAGCAAGGAGTGCGACCGGCTACAAACAAATGCTCTATTGTTCAGCAGATGCATATTTCACATGAAGGTTACAACTAATTCTCAGAATTAAGCTTCAGCTCCTGTTTCCTTAATTTGGATTGATGTCTTTGATAAGCTTGCTTCTAATTCATTCAACTCATCCATGTCCAATTCATCATCATCGTCATCAACGTCATCAGGAACTTCGGCATCAAAACCTGCTGTTGCTGAGGAGCTGGGACCATCTTGAGCAGCATTTCCATTCGCCTGAAATTGGATTGAACATTAGCAATATGAAATATAACGTCAGTAAATGTGAAAAATGATACCAAATTGAAAAACTTAGAGCACATATCTTAACTGCACATCCAAAAAAATGAGAAGGAGAATGAGATCAGAGAGCTAGCCCTTGCCCCTAGAAACATATAATAATACTGTCCTTCTAATGGTGAATAAAGAAAACTTCAACAAGGCTATAATTCTTTATTAATGGCAGAGCTCCATGAACAAAGGAAAACACAAGCATATGAAGAACTTCACTTGATCAGAGTATTAGTCTAAAGCCAACCACATCAGCAAACCAGAGGCAAGCACTAACAAAGTCACCATTTTAATTCAAGAACCTCTATTGCTAGAAGATTATGGGTTCGACTTCGGAAAACAACATCTTTGCAAACATATAAGGGTAAAGCTGCGTGCGTACAAGAATTTCTCTCAACCTAATCCTCATTAGTTGAGATTTAATGGGGATTTGTTTTTTAATCTCTATTGCTTTTTAGTTTTTTGAACTTGTTAGAGATACATTATATCCCCATTTCAATGTGCTTGTAAATAAGCACAAGTTGTGTACTTAAAGGGCACATTGGTGCTATAAAGCTCCTGCTATGTGCAGGGTCTAAGAAAGAGTCAAATCCATTGTATGTGTGTATTGTGTATTGTTGGCAGCTTTACTTTGCATTAACAAGAGGCTAATTACATAAATCGAACATGTGACCTACCTCCAAATCACATGGAGACAACACCATCAGTTGTACCAAGGCTCCCATTCACAAGTTGTGTACTTAATACAATTTTTTTTAAGTATTCCTGGATAATTTGGCAATACACATTCTAACTACCTTACAGACTGATGAGCCACTGGGGCTATTTCCAAGGATATACACAAGGAAGAAAATAGAAAGGAACCCAGCCCAACAACAGAAGGAGGATCAACAGGATAAGGAAGTGTCAAGGTCAACAGCCCAAGTAATTTACCAATCAGCTCAAGCCCAAGACGGGATGGTGACAATCAGAGAGGTGTATGGTGCAAAGAGCCCAAAAAAGGATGGTGACAATCAGAGAGGTGTGGAGGGCCCGAAAAATGATACGAGCACAAAGTTAGTTATGCAAATACGGGACAGCTGGCAAATGCTAAATGGCTCTGAGGAAATTGGAAAGCAAAGCAACGTTAAGGAAGGTATTATAAGGGAAGTGAGAGTGAGAAAAAGGGGGGCGTTTATGTATCCATGGGAGAGAGGGTAGATGGCTGTTCTACAAACGGGTATTGTGTTGTAGAAGGAGCTGGGGAATTGGAGAGTCTTTCGGTTTAAGCAAGTGTTTTCATCTTTGTATTGTTTTTGCATTGTGATTAATGGAGTCTGTAATTGCTGCACTATAGCAGTGATAGTAGTAAGTCTGAATGTGTCATTTCCTTTTCAATGTATTTCCCTGTCACGATGGTGAGAGGTTGGATTCTGCTGTTGAATTTCTGTAATTAGGTGATGGTGGCCTTTGAGTTCATCATGATGAATAAAATAAACTTACCGATGTATTTTTAGAAAAATGGCTGATATTCATTAATTGTTATAATTCTGTTTTAGATTGATCCCAGTAGAAGAATTCATAGTAGCTACTCCAGGGTACCATCACAGACCAAGTGTGCTTCTTTCAAGAAATTAATGGACAATTATACAAAACAAAAAAAACTAAGAAGACAACTTGCTACAAGGTGTCTGCTAAAGAAGTATAGTTAGAGCTCAGAGATGACGCATTGCATTACAGCTCCATTGTCATATGCCTGAATTCCTACGCAAAATTTATAATTCAAGGCATGATATAGAGCACAACCCATTCCTAAAAGCCAACCTGATAAGAGGGAAGAGCCTCCGCCTTAAACGGGGGTTTTGCGTCCACAT
This sequence comes from Gastrolobium villosum, assembly GCA_032173675.1. Lineage (NCBI taxonomy): Eukaryota > Viridiplantae > Streptophyta > Magnoliopsida > Fabales > Fabaceae > Gastrolobium > Gastrolobium villosum. The sequence continues at coordinate 16,720 of JAVKPL010012295.1, read as the reverse complement.
CCATTTGATATGGGACTCATGCACAATGTTGTATTAAAGACCAACTTGACACTACTTAAAAGATTATCAAATTTCCCAATGGGACAGCCCAAAGATTAAAATTGAATACTTCAACATAGAGGTCTTAACTTAAATCCCAGTTGGTATTGAGTGGGATAGGGTATATGGAAGGGGAGGATGGGTTATATAATGTAACAGGTTTTCGAATCAACACATAGTGGACTAGTGATCTCAATAAGAACTGAATAGTGTCTGCTAAGCAGTATTTTCAAATCCTGAGCTAACATCAAGAACTGAGTTTGTATGGTCATTGGTCACAATTTTAGTTCGAAGAAGCTTTGTGAACAATTTGGTGGCAGACAACATTTACATCTTAGTTTGGATATTGTTCTTTTCAGTAGTATTAAGCCAGATGAGTATGTTGAGAAAATTTTCAACCTAAATAATTAAGATAATAGGTGAAAGTCATTAATGAAAATTGTGTCCTCCTCGGCAATGCCTTGTGCATTTTTGACACTACTTAAAAAGATTATCAAATTTCCCAAGGGGACAGCCCAATGAATTCAATTCTTCAACTTAGAGGTCTTAACTTAAATCCCAATTGGTATTGAGTGTGATGGGGTATATGGAAGGGGATGATGAGCTACACCCTGACATGTAACCCATGTTCCAATGGATCCAAAAGCAAAGTTTAACAATACACAAGTGTGCAAAACTTCAAAAACATAATTAGTTTATTTACAATGTTATAATAGAAAAAGGGTACATATAATGGTTTTAAATTACAGTTGGAGTTGCAATTGCTTTGCAGATACTGCAATTACAGTCATGCTGACTACAGCAAAGCAGTTGCATTGCAGCCAATTTGGCCACAAAAAATTTTCAAGTTTAAAGCTGTGAAATTTTTTACGTTTTTTACTTTTTTGAACAAAAGTCACAACATTCCAACAGCTGTGCTGGTGATACAGCATTTTTTTTTATGTGATTGAAAATCGTGCAGCATCATTCAGCTCAGATTTTCATTCACCAGGTTGCTTCTCAGGCTTTCAACTACATCCATAAAAAAGGCAATCAAAATATGCAGAGACAGACATGAAGAAAAAACTTACCCTCTGTTCAGTATCATCAGATTCCGTTTCTCTCTGGTACTTGTCATATGCTTCAGCATCATCCACAAACCAGCTAGCATCTGACAAGAATAGCTCCCGACCACTGCATTGTAGGAGGAAATAATATAAAATGATTAGCAACAAAAAAAAAAAAACAAGTAAAGATCATCAGCCTTCATATCAACCTGTAAATTCCTTTTCTCGAAACATGTTCAACAACATAAAGTTCCTTCCCTGATTCACATTTGTTTCTTGAGTAATTTTGGGGGAGAGGGAGGGGGTGTACACACATTTGCAAGTGAACAATAGGCGAAAGATAGTGGAAGTACCTCATGCGGTCATTCTTAGCCCTCTCTGCCTGTTGTGCAGCCAAATTGGCATCTCTCTCGTCTATCTTCTTCTTCTTCCATTGAAAGAATAACTCAGGAGTCATAGGAGTTGTAGTTGTCACTTTGGCACGCTAAACCATGTTAAATATTCTGTTAGATAACCTGATACAATATTAAATAATATAGCTTATTATAAGAAAAAATAACTGACCTGATTTTCAATCTCCTCTTCAATTGATATTTTTTCAGATTCTTCCTCTAACAAAGCCTTCATTTGAGATTTCAAAACATATCCAGGTGGAAGTGCATGTCTATAGTGGCAATTCTTACCAGCATTGGGGCAGACCCAAAACCAACCATATTGCTTCTTCTCCACTGCTTCCAAAAAGAATTTACAGACCTGAACAGAGTACATAAACAACAGACAGTGGTCATTTCAAGTTGCATTAGCCAAATCATAATTATGATTCCAAAATAATGCAATATCATCAAAAATCCAAAAGAAGCCCTGTAATGAACCAAAACCATAGAGAACCATGAAAAAAGAACATGCAAAATATCAAGTAAACCAATGTAACAGTGGCATTTCCAAAAATCTAATAAAACGTACAATGTCAGTTGGTTTGTTCTGATTATACTCAGTTTTCTTTGATTCCACCACCTTCTCCAAGGTCTCTTGATCCCAATCCTCCATTGTTCCTGACAACATAAGATCCAAACCAAAAAATTAGGAAAAAGTGAAAGTTGGCACCCGGCAAAACCAAAACAACATTTGACAAAGATTATCATCATTGAACTTTTAATGCAATACCATCGTCTCGCTTATCACTGTAAATGTCAATCTTTTCCCCTTTCCTCTGAACATTCAAATCATGTGAGAACTTGCATTTGAAGCCCTTTGCACACTGCCCAGCTTTAAAAAACTCACACAATATGGACTTAGGATCAACACCTGACCAAAATTCATATACATATTAGTTGCTAACAAAACTGAATAAACCCATTGGGGAAAGAAAAAAAAAAAAAAAAGGAAACTTTTATGATTACCAACTGGCACTTTAGGCTGACTAACAGCAACTTTGAACAAATCATTTAGCTCCTTCTCCTTGGCCTTCTCTTCCTCCTTCTTTTTCTGTTACCATCATTACACAATACAGTTAAAAAAAAATGCAAATTTCAATGGATTTACGACTATAAATAATGAATTTTATAATTAACAAAAAATAAAAATTAGAGGGAAAATACCTTGGCATCGACTTTGGAAGGATCGGGCTTGGGCTGCACGTTTTGCTTGAGGCTCTGGACATATTTCTGGACATTTTTGCTCTTGTTTTTGTTCTTGAGACCGAAGGTTTTGTCCTCTACAAGCTTCTGCTTCTTAGCTACATCAGCTTTTGATTGCTGCTTAGGCGGCATCGCTTATCGGCATCAAAAATTTATATATATGTGTATAGATTCAATATAATTCGGAAATGATCAAATTAGGGTTTGAGGTTAAGGTTCTATGTTCGTGTCGTGTAGGACGATGTGCCTGCCGGGAAGAGGATGTCTGGTTAGTTTAGGGTTTGGAGTTTGAACCGGAAATATGGTCGAGATTAAAGATGGCGACCAAAAATTGGACTGGAATTCCCGATCTACCCCTAGCCACACGTGTCAAGTCAGTACAAAGTTACGTATAGAAAATAGGCTGAGCGACTGAGAAAAAATGAGAGATATTCTTATTACTAAAATTTTTCACTACCAATTTATTAGTTATCTAATCATTATTAGATTAATATTTTTTCTTTCTTCAAAAACTTTTTAACATTCTCTCGCCTTAATCCAATGGTATTGTGATGGAGAATAAGTTAATAGTCACAATTTTTGGTAGTTAAAATACCTCACTATAAATACTTTTACTACGATTTGGCCCATTCACGTCAGAGATGTTGGTTCAAAATCGAATTTAAATTTTTATCTTATAAAATATTAACTAAAAATATATTTTATTTTTTTAATTAAATGATGAATTAATGAATGGACTAGTTCTTTAATTTCTTCGACATTAAATTAATTTTTAATTCCTAAGATTTCCTTAAAAATTGATTTAATTGACTTATGGTTTGGCTCTTAAGTTGATTCCTAGATTGATTTAATTTTAGATTTTATAAGAGTTATGTTGTAGGAAAAATGATTGTGTTATCTTATAGATATTCGTTTTGCGTGTCAGAGTTTTTTTTTTTTGCTGCGGGCCTCACAAAATGTTGTGTGTATAGGAAATATTTTGTGGTCATTTTAAATGATAAATGATATACTTTTAATCTTAGGACGGGCTAAGAAAAAGTTAATTATTTTATTTTATTTTAAATAAAAAAAGCCATGCATGGGCAACTGGGTGACTAAACTCACATGGGTTGGAATGGGCAAACCAGTCTAAAAATGACCTAATCCAAATGGATTTTGTTAGCCGATTTTAAAAGCTCGAGTTGCTATTAAGGTTAGTAATTAGCCGACTTAACTCATGAGGCTGCTTGCAAATCAATTAATTAATACCTCAATGACTTAAAAAGTTGTGGCTACTGTATGATTTGAACTGGATCCGTGAAAGCCTATATTATCATAGTATAGGGTGAACGAACAGGAGTATGAACTTCGTGGGAAAATGTAGGTAGTCATTTTATTTGCTTCAATTGTGGGAGAGTTGGTCATGATAAGGATAAATGTCTAGAGAAGAGTTATGAAGAGTTGGTCGATGAGAAAGATGCCTAAGAAAAGGGTGGGTGGGGTTCAGAGTGGGGTGCATGAGGACAACAGTAATTATGTCCATGCATGGATGACAGTGCAAAGCAACAAACATCGTACAAGACAAATCCTCAATCAGACACAAAGGACAAGTATTATGCTATGGAAAATGCAAAGTTAACTACTGTTATTCATTATCAGAAGCGTGCATACCCAATGATACTGAGTTCGAGTATTTTGCGACGAAAAATGTATGTTTCATGAGCAATTTGGACGGCATAAAACGGTAAAATACAAGTTACATTAAAAAAATCTACACGACCAGATAAACTTCCAGAGAAGATAAAAGGGCAGAACAGATGATATATGCATACTTTCTTGGTTGAAAAAGCTATATTTTTACAGAGCTTCTTAACTATACAACAACCAGGATAAAGAAGAATAGACATCTATTGAATGCGGGTACACATCAGTGGAACCATTGCTTAGAAGGAAAATCATGAACGTAGCAATTTGCTTTAAAATAGAATTCAGTAAAAATGAAATGGAAATACTATCGTGGCTCCAAATGGAAATAGGAGCAGTTCTGTGCACCAGAAGCATAACAAAATTTCAAAGATTTTTAGCAACTGTGCTCTGAACTGAGAGAACACCACCATAAGACAACTGGTATTAACATATATACATCTATATCTTGCAATGTGTTGTAAAATGTTTTGAGATTTGCATCAGACTATCAAATAGCCAGCAAACATCGAGCTCTATATCGCCATCCCCTCTTGGTTTTAGGAGGAGTACCAGGGAGGAGGCAAGCTGTCTGTATTGGGGTCATATCTTTGTGAAGCAAGGTAACTCAAAGCTGTGACAACATCAGCTATAACTGGACGCATATTGGCCTGCCCCTGAACACACATTGCTGCAATAGCAAGGGCCTGGTATAACCCTCTTGGAGGATATTAACCTTGGAGCATTGGATAAGCCATTCGTAAAAAAAAAAAAAAAAACGATCTTTAAACAAGAGTCTGGCATGCAATTAAGTGAGAGTAATCTGTCCCAAAGCTTCAGCTCAAATTTTAATCAAATTACTTATATAATGATCAAGGACCAAGTCAAAATATCACAACGGAATATCCAAAAGTCAGTCAAAGAGTGTATGGGATACGCAAATCTTTGACCACTAGCTTCATGCTTCAACATCACAATAAAAGGAATTTCTTTATACGAGAAGAATTTATTGAGAAGGAAAGAAAATAAAGAGTAGGATCAGAAAGCCTTCCAGAAGAAAGTAAAATTAGAAAGAAAGAAGGGGAAAAAAGAGAACTCAAAGAATAAAATATCAGCTGAAAGGAGAATCACAATGACAAAAAATTTCTTCCAAAATACTGTACAACTTTAATTACATACTATGTTTTTTTACTTTTAACGAAGATGTGACCAAGAACCATAAAGTATTTAAATGGAATGATTTCTTACCACAAATTCTCAAGCTTAAGTATAATTGTGCAGGTAAAACTTTTCAACCAAGGTTAATTCATAAGGAAATACTTACCTCCCCTAATTGAATCCACGCTGACTATTTTTTAACCATTAATATGCGAATGAAATATCCAAAATGTTTTTTTGACAATTCATTATTCTGCTCTCCAGCTTTAAATCATCAGCTATACCTGTGAGATGAAATAACAGTACGAGTGTCTTACCAATGCAACAATATCCTGGTCTCCTGCAGATTTTGAATTCTCAATTGCTTTTCTTCCTGTAATTACTCCCAGAATAACTACACCAAAGCTATAAACATCTGATTTCAGAGTCAGTTTCCCTGTCATTGCATACAACGGAGCACAATATCCATAGGTGCTTATTAGTCATTACCCTTGTTGATACATGAGTTTTACCCCAGTGGGCCAAGTTTAGCTTTTCAGTATCTTTTTACAAGTTGCATTAGCACTTTCCGGACACAATTGCTATGGAACTATAGAGCTTTCAGTTAAGAATTATGAACCAAATCAAGAGAAACTCAAGCAATTCAAAAGCACTCAAGTTTTGAAATTTGGCAAAGTTGGCCCCACGTTGACTGATGCAAGAATAAGAAGAAAACAATAAGACAGAACATCATAAACAAAGTCTGAGAAAACATAGACGATTAACATAATATTTGAACGAAAGTTATTGAACAATTTTGCAAGGAAGGATAATTAGAAATTCATCCACATTCCACTGAAAAGTGGTGCTACAGAGCAGTTGGGACAAACAGTGATATAACTATTAACCAGTATCTTAATTCTCAGACATTATCACATCACTCACAGAGTCACAGCCAATCCTTCTGCTGCAATTTCAAGGGCAAATAAACTTCAGAGAGATACTGAAAACCAAAGGTACTCAAAGCCTGTATTTCAGCCTTCTGCTTAGTTTTGACCATCAAGGTCAATTCCTCAACCCAACCAGGATTCTTCTTCACAAAATCCTCCTCCAACAAGTCCTTCCCAGTCTTAATATCCTGCTCCGTCATGGGCAACCTACACTGCTCAGGTATCTTGTACTTATCCAAATCACTAGGCCTAACCCCAAGCCACTTAATATCAGGTGTAGTCAAGTTGGCACTATCATAAGACATGTTCTTAGACCCACATCCATAAACCGATAGAATCTTCAACCCATAAGGATCACTGTCCACAAGAGCCAAGACAGGCAGCTTCAACTCCATCTTCATCTTCTTCAAGAACAACCTGGTGGCAACATCAGGCTGCCCCTTCGCCGTCACGATTATACACGGAAACCGGTTGTAGAACCTATCCTCAGCCAATCTCATATAAGCAGCATCCTTCTCCACCAAGAGAATGAACAGAGCATCACTCTGCATATCCCCAACTCGATCAATATTCGGCGGAATCGCTTTTCCACCCATTCCCATCTTCGTGCAATCAATCATATCCCCATTGTCACTGAAAATCAACCTTCCCACAACAACCCCTTTCTCCGCTGCAACCACGTTGAGGCTCGATCGAGTGCACCCCAGCATACACGAAACGTCGTCGAGAACGGCGTCGGATTGGATCTAATAATTCACATTTCATTTAATTGTTTGGTTCAGATTAATTAATTAATTAATTAAATTAAATTTGAAGGGAAAGCGAAATACCTGATCCTGGAAGAGTTTGACATCGGTGTAGAAGAGGTCACGCTTGGTGACGTGGATGCTTTTGAGGCAGAGCTGGTGAATGAGGTGGAGGATGCGGGCGGTGATGGCGACTTTGCGGACGGAGGACATGTTGGCGAAGGGGCGGAGGGAGGATTTATCTTTGAGGACGATGCGGTCGAGTTCGGGGACGTAGAGTTGGTTGGCGGCGGAGCGGGAGGGGACGTCGAAGGAGAAGCCGTGGCCGGAGAGGATGGAGTGTGCGACCTTGAGGATGAGAGATTCGATGTTGGATTCGACTGAGGAGAGGGAGAGGTCGGCGACCTCGCGGCAAGGGAAGGGTAGGGTTAGGTCTTGGAGGGTTAGGGTTTTAGTGGAGGACGAAGAAGAACATGAAGCTGCTAAGTCCTTCAGGGTTTGCAGAATCACTGAATCTGGCTTCAGCTTGTTCTTGAAGGGTAACTCCTCGCCGGTTGGGTTCGTTCGCCGCCGTTTTTTGTTGTCCGCCATGGACGCCGAATTTGTGTTGTGAAGGCGGGAAATGGGGTTAAGGAGTGTTGTTTCCCTGTTTCTGTGTTTCTTTGTTTCTGTCTAATTTTTTTTTATAATTAATAAATGGGAAAATTAGTTAAATATTTTCAATTAAGTTACAAAATAAACATTCTTTAGTAAAACATGTTAAAGGCTTAAAGCCATAGCACTTGAGAACAAACTGACAAAATTATTTTCTAAATATGTTAGCTTAAGTCATATAAAAATTTAATGTATTATTAGGCTCACAGAATTTATATTATCTAATAATGTATTGAGAGTGATAGAACTCATATCTACGTATATGCCTATAGATATGGTCTCTATTCCTCCATCATCTACTTCTGGTGAGCAATGCGAGACTTTTTTTTTTTTTTTTTTTTGGTAAATACATGGGGCATTGCCTCACGAAATAGACAAAATGAAACAAAAGAAACAAATAATAACAGGAAAAAGCAAGACAGAAATAAAAACTAAAAACCATCGACTCAGAAGAAACAAACTCAGCATCTTGCAGCTGGAGTGATGACTCCCGGATCCAGCATATCAGCAGTAAGAAGATTAAGTAGTTCACTGTGAGGGGATGTAATAGTGGATAAACCAAAAGGATCATCCATTGCTTTCTTCGCTAGCCAGTCCGCACAATGATTACAGGTCCTAGAAATATGCTTCAACAAGACAGACCAATCCTTATTGAGAGCAGCTCGAATCTTAGTTACCAGGGGTAGCTTTCGAGTTTCATTACCAGTCATGGTAAGAAGGCCAATGGCTTGAGCAGAATCTGATTCAAGAATAATTTTCTTCCAACCAGATTTCCAAGCAAACTCCAACCCATGTAAAATAGCCCAGAGTTCAGCTTGCAAAGGGGAGCAGGAACCAATAAAGACAGAAAAACCAGAAACCCAATTCCCCTCCCAGTCTCTCAATAATCCCCCATATGCAGCTCTCTCATTAGAAACTGCACCATCAACATTTAATTTTAAAGAACCTTGAGTTGGAGCAATCCAGGCAGGGGAGGATCTGATGGGGGAATATAGGATCAACTTTTGTTAACCATTTTCTGTTACAGCACCTTAACTCTCCAATTGATTCAGCAATACAAGGAGAAGGGTCTTCAGGTCTCTTTACAAAGCCTTCATGAAGCTCTTTATTTCTCCAATACCATAAGAAATTACAAACGGTAAAGAAAAAGTCCATCCAGTCCTTGGCAAGGGTATTCTTTATATTCAAATTGAGGATAATCCACTCTTTGGAACAGCTTGAGGTGAAAAAACCAGGAGGAAGAGGATGCAACAAAGGTATTAGCCAGACATTTTTAGCTTTATTACAGTCTCTAAAAGCATGGAGCAGGGTCTCCGCTAGGTCAGGACAGGAGGGGCAGCTATTAGAGGAATCACTCCATTTGCTTATATAGTCTTTAGTTAGCATCCTACCATGGAGCATTTTCCACAAAAGAAGCTTAACTCTCTCTTTTCCTTTCCAACTCCATATCCGGTCCCAGCAGCTATCACTAGAGAGGGAGTTAGGACAGGTCAGATTTCTATAAGCCGATTTAACTATAGACTGACCTGGAAGCAAATTTCTCCAGCTAACACAATCCTCTCCTGCTTCCCCATCAGGATGAGGAATAGCCATAATCTTGTTTACTACACTTTCATTAAAATGGTTAAAGAGAAAGTGCATATTCCATCCCTCTCCCGAAGAGAAAATATTATGGTTTATTTTGAGATCAACAGTCTCAGCTGAAGGAGGAACAATTGCTAACGAAATTAAGCTAGTGTTGAGACCAGCCCAATCATCCTTCCAGAAATCAACCTTCTTCCCATTACCAATCTGCCAAGAGATGTTACTTAACATATATGGCCAGACTTTGCATAAACTTTTCCATAAATGAGAATCATACGGTTTAGAAGATACCTCATTTAACAACTCTTTATTTCTGCCATATTTAGCCACTAGCACTTGAGCCCACAGGTGGTCAGGGGATTGAATTAACTTCCAGGCACATTTTTGCAGGAAAGCTTCATTTTGCTTTCTAAGATTGATGATCCCCAGACCACCTTGCTTTTTGTCCATCTGGAGCTGCTCCCACCTTACCGCATGGTGATTCCTATGATTATCAGTGTCTCCCCAAATAAAACTCCTTTGAATTCTTTCTATCTCATCACAGATGCCCTTTGGGAGAAGGCTATTCTGCATATGAAACATAGGAATAGCTGAAATGAATGATTTAGCTAATGTCACTCTCCCTGCCATAGACAAGCAGCTCTTTTTCCAGCCCTGGTGTCTCCCATTTACTCTGTCCATGATCTCTCCATAATGTAGTTTATTAATTCTTCCATGCTTCATTCTATAGCCCAGGTATCTGCCAATGTTCCTAGTATGTGCAAAGCCACTTATCTCCACAATAGAATTAGCCAGCTCAGAAGAAACATTCTTAGAGAAGAAAATGTTTGATTTGGGGTAACTAACCTTTTGCCCCGACATGTCACCGAAGATTGTAAGACAGTTCAGAATAGTCTTGATCTGATTGATGCTAGCTTCACCGAAAAGAAGCAAATCATCTGCAAAAAGCAGGTGAGATATAATTGGACCACCTTTTCCAACTTTCATGGGCTTCCACTCCTCTCTATTAATGCAGTCAGCAATTAAATGAGACAGCTTCTCCATACACAGAACAAAAATATAGGGAGATATGGGGTCCCCTTGTCTAAGGCCTCTGCTAGGAGAAATTCTGCCTGACTTAGCACCATTCCAAAGGATTTCCAACTCAGTAGTAGAGATGCAATGCATGATGAGATTCACAAATTGATCAGGAAGACAAATCTCCTTAAGCACTTTATGGATGAAACTCCAGGACATGCGATCATAGGCTTTTTCGAGATCAATCTTTATAGTAAAAAAGCCTCGCTTACCTTTCATTCTATTCATAGAATGAACTATCTCCTGAGCAATAACAATATTGTCTTGAATTTGCCTATTGGGGACGAAGCTGACTTGGTGAGGGGAGATGAGCTTGTTTAGAATGGGTTTCAGCTTCCCAACAATAATTTTACTGATACCTTTATATAACACTGAGCAGAGAGCTATAGGCCGAAATTGAGAAATTCTCTCAGGTTTAGCAAGTTTTGGAATTAAGACAAGTAAGGTTTTATTGAGAACCCTAACATCACCTGGATTCTTCCAGATATGAGAGGCACACTCTACCACTTGCTTCTTCAGGAGATCCCAATTTTTTTGGAAGAAAAGAGCTGGGAATCCATCAGGGCCAGGAGCTTTGAGACCACCCATGGAAAAAATAGCCTCCTTAATCATAAGATCAGATATGGGATCATTAATCAACTTCAGATCAGATTCAACAAGGCCAGGCCAGTTAACACTAGTGACAGTCCAAGGTCTATTACAGTTTTCTTCTGCGAACAGGTTATTGAAAAAACCTATAATAAGCTTCTTCAGATTTCCTTCTTCTCTAACAGGATGACCTTCATCATTTTTTAATTCTAGGATCTTATTCCTAGCCCTCCTGATGATAGTAGTCGTATGATAAAATCTAGTGTTCCGATCTCCATCTTTTATCCAATTGCATCTAGCTTTTTGAAACCAAAGAGCTTCTTCTTGATCCAACACTCGGTTCAGTTCTTCCTGGAGGGCCTTGTCTAGGTCTGAGTTAAACTGATCCAAGTGGTTATTGGTATTCAGTTGAATTTCATGCAACTTATTAAGTAGGAACTCCTTTCTAATCTGAATACACCCAAACACCCTTTTATTCCAAGACTTTAAAGGGTTAACCAGTTCATACAAGCTCTGGTTAATTTTAAGATGAGGTTTCCAAACAAATTTGAGAAAGTGGGAAAAGGAAGAATGCTCAAGCCAAGCCACCAGAAATCTGAAAGGCCTATCCTTCTTACCATCTTCTTTTGTAGACAAGGTTAGGAGCAAAGGATTATGATCAGAATTAAGCCTGGGCAAGGATCTCACATAAGCATCATCAAAAGCAACTCTCCAATCTGCATTTACACAAACTCTGTCTAATCTTTTGAGAACGCTGTCAAGATGAAGCCATTTAGGGCCCTTCCAGGTAAACTTAGAACCTTTACAGCCGAGATCCAAAAGATTGCAATCATTAAGGAAAGAGGAGAATTTCTGGCATCTAGCAATATTGACAGGGGCTCCACCTTTTTTTCATTAACTGAAGCAATTTCATTGAAGTCTCCCATTATGACCCAAGGACCACCCACAATGTTTCTAATCCTCTTAATATTTGGCCATAGCTCCTCACGAATATCCTCCCTAGGATTGGCATAGACCACAGTTAAGAAAAAAGAATTCCTTGAACTAATCGAGCAATACATGTGAATGAACTGGCTATTTTTTTCTATTATCTCTATATTGAAAGCATCTTCCTTCCACAGGATCCAGATACCACCTGAGAAACCCACAGCTTCCTCTAATTCAAAATTATTGAAACCCAGCTGTTTAATCTTTTTCTGAGCAATAGCCCCACTAATTCTCGGTTCTAAAATAGCAACCAAGCCAACCTTATATTTCCTTACGAAATTACTTAGGGATGTCTTGAAAGATTTCTTTGCAGCACCCCTACAATTCCAAACTAGGCAATTCATTGGATAACTGATCATGGTCAGGGTTACTGAGCTCCTGAACACTCTCTATCATATGAGCAGCTTCATTCATGGTTGAATTTTTTTCCATCTCCATTCCATCCGTCCCCTCTTTATCAGGAGGTTCCCCTTTTTTCAATTGAACATCACTACTAGATTGAGTAGTATCCATATCCGAAGGCTTGTTATCCTTCATACATAGATCACTGCTAGTAGTTTGACCAGACTTATCACTAAGATTAGAAGCAGCAATCTTATCACACAGATCCTTCTCTACCTCAATCAGAATAGGCTTTTTTCAAGACGGCAAACCGGAATCGTGTTGACATGATTCTGAGGACGCAGTTTAGTGGGATTACTGGATGAAGGGAGCTCTACAGAGTTAGAGCTTTTCCCTACTGACTTAGAAGCAGTAGTGAAAATAAAGGATTCTGTCTTCTCAGAAGATTTAGGCTTATAGATTGACTTACCAGCAGTCCTTTTCTGAGCTGATGGAGATTTCCTGATTGGAACCTGAGGCTTAGTCTTGAGAGGAGTAGCCCCTTCATTCTCCTTGCTCACATTCGTTCTAGCTCCCACAGCTGAATTGCTATTGGTATTTTTCGGAACAGCTGGACCAGGATTGATCATAGGCTCTTGTTTAGCTTGACTGGAGCCTCTTTTATTGGAGATATCATCTCCAAAAGCTCTATCCGCCTTTCCTTCAGATTTCTTTGGATGTTAGTTCTTTGAGAATTTTTTCTTTTGCACTACCATCCAAGGTCCCACACCATGGTTGGCAATAGGTGGCACTTTTTCAACAACTGGTTCCTGTGTGTTACTGCTCTTAGCAGGTTTAGTAAAATCCGGACATTTTTCAGAATTATGTCCATATTTTCCACAATGAAGACAAATCAAGTACTATCCTTCATATTCCACCTTAAATACTTCCTCTTCCAATATGAATTCCCCTCTCAAAGGTTTAGAGAGGTCCAATTCAACACAAACCCTCGCAAACTTCCCTCTATCACCCAGTGAAGTGGTTTTATCAATTTTAAGAACTTTACCAACAGAGTTTGCAATCATCTTTAAAACAGGGATAACACAAAACTCAAGAGGTATACCTGGAAGACGAATCCACGCAGCCACACGATGGATATTTGCTTTATGGGGATGAAAAAGGGCTCCCATCTTCTTATTGCCAGATAATGACCCATCAGCACCCAGGGACCTCCATTTAAGGCCAGATTAAGATCCTCCAGGCTCGAGAATTTCACGGAGAAGAAGTCATTCCCCAGGTCAGCTACTATGATGGAACCTGATTTTACCCATAAGCTGTCCAGCTTGTTTTTCATATACATGACCCCAACCTTTTTCCCCAGCAACTTTACAATAATTGCATTTTTCCAGGGGCTTCTAAGCCTCTGTTTTGCTTCTTTTGTGCAGCGAAACCTGACTGAGCTGTCTTCCCCATATATTGTTTGAAAACCCAGCTCATTTATGACACCTAATTTAGGGTCCAGGGGTTCGTTATTATCATCATCTAGCTCTTCATGCCAAGAATCGTCCTCCCCCAACAAGCCACCTTCCGATCGAAGAGCCTCCGCGAACGACTTGGGTTTGCCTGACGGAACCCGGTCCATCAGATTTCCCAAACTTGCTCCTCGATTGGATGAATCAGGGGAAAATTCCTCCCCATTCTTGGATCTCTTGATACTCTTTCGCATGCCATCTCGAGAATCAGATTCAGAAAGCTGAGATCCACCTTGTTTTTCATTCAGAACACTCATATTTGCCCTAACAGAGAAGAAGAAAAAACGCGCGTGAAGTGCACGCTCACCTAACCCATTGCGAAAATAATTTACTAGTTAAATTATAAACTATTAGCAATGCGAGACTTCATATCACCAAAATATATTACAACCGAATGGAGAGTATGCAGAAGAGTAAAGTAACTGAGAGAAAAAGTAATTCATTATAAAACTGAAAAAACAAAACTTAAAATAAGAGTTATATCTAACAGACCTATTTACATCTACAGTTACAAGACAATGACCTGTCCCTTAATAATACAAATAACAATAATATTTAATACTCCCCCTCAAGATGGACAATGGATATCTAACACTGTCATCTTGGACAAAAGAGGAAAAAGAAGAGAAGCAGGCAAAGCTTTAGTAGACAAGTCTGCAAGTTGATTATGAGACCGTATGGGCATTAATCTGATACGCCCGGAAGTAACTTGTTCCCGAACAAAATGACAATTAATCTCGATGTGTTTTGTTCTCTCATGAAAAATAGGATTAGAAGCAATGTGCACAGCCGCTTGATTATCACAAAACATTAAGGCTGGAGAAGTATGGTTGAAACCAAGATCATTTAGTAACTGTGAGAGCCAGCATACTTCAGCAGCTGTGGCAGCCATGGCCCTATATTCAGCTTCAGCAGAACTTCTTGAAACAGTGGTTTGCTTCTTAGCACGCCAAGAAATCAGGGAGTCACCAAGGAAAATACAAAAACCAGTCACGGATCTTCTAGAATCATGACATGCTCCCCAATCAGCATCACTAAAAGCTTTCAACTGAAATGATGATGAAGCAGGAAATAATAATCCCTGACCTAGATGAGCTTTGATATATCTGAGAAGCTGATGAACTGCATTTAAATGAGGAGTACGAGGTTGAGAAACAAACTGACTCAATTTATGGACTGCATATGTGATGTCAGATATGAATAGAGTCAAATATAATAGCTTCCCAATCAACCTTCTATGCTGTGAAGCATCTGGCAAAGGATCACCATCTAAACTATTTAGCACCAGCTTGGAATCCATAGGGGACTTTGACCATTTTGCCACTGTTCATCATACTATTTACCAAAATGCCACGCGAACAGTGAAAATTACCAAAATGCCACGCTGGGTAATTCGCTGCTGCATGTAGCGAATTACGTCTGCTGACGTGTCGTCTCCTCAGTGGACCACGTAATTCGCTACACAGTGTAGCGAATTACGTGGTCAAAAGGTCTGTCCGGTCAGACACCTCAACGACACGTGTCATCTCCTCATTGGACCACGTAATTCGCTACACAGTGTAGCGAATTACGTGGTCAAAAGGTCTGTCCGGTCTGACACCTCAATGACACGTGTCATCTCCTCACTGGTCCACGTAATTCGCTACACAGTGTAGCGAATTACGTGGTCAAAAAGGCTGCAAGGTCAGCTGCTTCAGTGACACGTGTCATCTGCTCACTGGTCCACGTAATTCGCTACACAGTGTAGCGAATTACGTGGTCAGAGAAGTCAAATCATGTCAACTCGATTGCAGGCCACGTGTCAACTCCCCAGTAATTCGCTAGACCCTATAGCGAATTATGCCCAGGTGTATAAATCACTCCATTTCAGGTGTGATTCTCCACTCGCAAAGGTTTCCTTTTATGTAAGTTTTTACTACTTTTGTATTTCTTGAATCTTCATTGTTTTTCTATTTTTGTAAGATGAGTGATGGTAGGAGGAATGATATAATAGCTACTGTTTATTATAATGGGAGAAAATACTTTGGGTCAAACGGGCAAGTATTTGAAGGTGATGCAAAAATGTTTCGCATGAGTCCAAGATGCAATCTTCACGAGCTGAAGAAGTTAATATACAAAAAGTTAAGATTACAACGTGGTCAAACTCTTGCTCGGTTGACCGCTAGATGTGCCTCGGGAAACCCCGTGCAATGGGTTTGTGTTGAAATTGTCGACGATGAAGATGTAACGTTAGTAGTAGATGCAAGCACTTCTGAACACGGCGAGTCAAGATTTGTTGAATTATATGCAGAAGTAAATTACGGTGGACAATCCAGCAATCAACCGAGCAATCCATGCACTGACATCGTCGCCGTAAACATGGTGCCAATGGTAAATCCGGAAGATGAGGTCGCGTCCCCCACGCTTGCACCAACAACTCAAGAAATTTTAGACGAAAGCATTCCCGCCCGCAACGTGAACGATCCATCTTGGCGTACAGATAGTTCCGAGGACGAGCATGATGAAGGTCTTGTTCCGGATAGCGAGTCATCGGATACGGATGTCGATGGTGATTTTGATCGTTGTCCGTCTAATGCTATTGCACAACCAATTCCATCTCCAGGCATTGTCGGAATGCAAGATCCTCCTGTGGCAGGTACGTAACCATTAATGCTTAATAATAAAAAATATGATATCATATTAAAACCACATTAATATTGGGGTTTTGGACTTGTTATTATGCAGGAAATGATAATGTACCATTTTGGTCTGGAATTAGCC